>WEKX01008351.1:10244-21631 GCA_013390025.1 Pitta sordida | reverse complement strand
CATGCTATCCCTCACTGACTTCCTCATTGACTGTCTTCCTGAAGAGCAATATATGACACCAGGCATCCTGCAGTGCAATTTTGGACTGATGTAAGTGAATGAACAGTCTGTATATAGGTGACTGTAATCGAATGCATTTAAACTTGGAAATGTATCTTGAAAATGTGTAGGTGTAATTTATTGCTGGCAGTCTGCCTTATTCTTGCTAGTTAGGTGTATTTTACATTAAACAATTGATAAAATATTTGGTAAGGGATTGATAAAATATCTGGTAAGTATACAGGCATTAGTCTTAGTATGAGAGATAGACACATTTACACTTACTATCTGTGCCATCTTTACTTTGATACCTTCAATAACAGGTGGATCTGCAACAGGAAAATCTCTAAGTAGAGGAGTCCCTCTTAAACTGAGGCAGGTGACAGAAGAGGAGGGAAGGAGCTGGGGACATATATAATTTAGAATCTTCTGAAGTACTTCAGAACAACTTCAGAACAACATCTTCAGAACAACTGAAGTTGATTTTCCATAAGCAACAGGACTAGTGTTGTATCCTATCCATCATTGGACACATTTGGGAGCAATTCAATGGCCATGCCTTTTGCAGGACCCTATCTGGATGATGAGGACTTATATTAAGCCCCTCAGCAGAAAACAAATCTGGACTTTGCGAATCAGTGGGGCTTGCACATGAGACAGAAGATTCTATATGGTTATGCCAGGGCTTCCCAGTCATTTTAAGAATGACCCTAAGCCTAAGTGAAGTTAGCGTCATTCTGTAAAGTTGAGCCCTTTCCAGAATTAAGCGAGAGGTGAGTGACTTTTCTGAGGACTGAAATTTGTATTTACAAAACTAAAGCCAATTTTAGATCTCTGAAATCTTTTCTGGTCTTAGCTTGTAGTCTGTGATACAGGAAGTGAATTTTAGAATAGAGCTTTACGCTACAAACCCCTAATCTGACCAGAATAATCGGAGAGACTTATGCATATGCACAGAATTTCCACAGTGACTGCAGTCAACCGCATCATTTGCAGACTACCTTTTTATTCTATTTCATTCAAAGAGGAATAGATTCTTTTACATTGTTATTATATCAGAAGTAGTACATCTGAAAAGTAGAGCTTTCCAAAATCACATCTGTTTTCAGCACAGTAATGGCTTGACTATTCAAGATCTTCTATGGACTAATTATAAATGAAGATCATTTATCATAGAACTATGATAGAACTATAATAGAACTGAATTTGCTCATGCTTAAAGCAAGTTATGCTCAGACACACCTCTAAGATGATTTCCATCCAGTTTGCTTTTAGTGACAGGGGAAGGTATTACAGGATGGATTACTGTTGTAATAAGGCTTTCTTATGAAGATATAAATGTGGTTTATTAAGTATTTTAATGGTTTTCTTACACACAATGTTGTGTATAATATTAATAACTCTTTGTATGTTACCTGTGTATTTCAAAAACTTAGACATGAAGGAACACTGAGTCTCAAAGTGCGGTTTAAATTGAACCTGAACTTTCAGGACTAGCTCCCTATGCCAGTCATTACTATTGAAAAATATGAGATTAGTGTGAAAAAATGCATAACTCTCTTCATGTATATCAGTGATGTTTGAAAGACTCACAACAACAATAACTAACAATTTAGAAAGCATGAGTCCACTGTGTCAAAAGGGAACTTCCAAGTAGTGGAGGGATGAAAAATTTCACTCAGAGATTCACAGAATATTCTGATTTGGAAGGGACCCACAAGGACCATCGAGTCCAAGTCTTAAATGGCACCACTGCCTTCCCAGTGGGAATTGAACCCCACATGAGAGGCAGGGACATTCCACTATACTAAAGTGGATTTTTAACTCATTACCTTGCACTGTGTATGGACTTCTGGGGATGATTCAGAAGCCACTTCAAGGTTGTTTAAGGAGAATCTTACCAAGAGGATTAGTTTGAAGTAGGTATGTGAACATGAAGTAGTTTCTGTTTCATGGGCCTTCATGCACATAGTATTATGGCAAGAAAAACAATTACACAATTAATGATATTAAATGCAAAAGCAGTACAATGAATAACTTTTTAGCTATGACATTTTTTAGCACATTCCTTCTCACACTCTGTATATATACATGAGTACGTCCATATTTGTTGGATTACTTGGGGCTTTTCTTTGAAAAACATGGCTAATATCTCCATCCCTTAAGGAGTTATCATCATGAAAGATGATAAACTTTCTGGTCTTATAGTTTTCTGTAACTAAGAATACTTCAGCATTTATTCGTGAGTTAAGGACAGTTACTATGTTTGCTTAGATGACTATTCCTGAATCTTTCTAAACATTTTCATTGAGCAAATGGGGGTTTATGGATTCTAGAGCAGCCTGTAGTGTTAGGGTCTCATGTGTCCTTCCTGTAGTTCCACCTCTATTTTCATCTATTGTACTGAATGGTCTCCAATTTAAGTGGAACGAATTTTTTGTTTGGTATGTGATTAACAGTTGAAGTACAAATCACGTGGATCTATGTGATTTAAAAATATCTTACATGCTTGTCTATGCTTGTGACCAAAACTCCTTTCCAGGTTCTGTGTTTCTATACAAAAACTGAACAGGCATCTTCTTTGGTATCCAAAGGTGGGAAATCCTAACAAGTCCCTTCATGTTATGAGGCCTGTATCTGGTCTTTGACACGCTTATTATGCAATTGTTATCTCCTGGGGCAAGACAGAATCTTAAATGAAACTAACACAGACTAAATGCTTTTGTATGCGTCAGATGGCTCTCAGAATTTCAAACCTTTGTCCAGCTACAGCCTGAGCTCCTGCATGGAATATTTCTTCTAAGGTTCTCAAAATGTTTATGCTCCTTGCCCATCCCCATCTTTGGTCTAATTCACAAAGACCTTGTTTTTTCTCACATTAAAGCAGGCCTATCTTATCTGGAAAGAAAAAACACAAAGCTGTCACAAAACATCACATCTTTTCTTCTGTTTTTCAGAGTTTTTTCCACTGACTAATTATTAGAATTTTACAAAGAATGACAGGAGAATATAATAAATAACATTAACGAGCACTAAGATGCATGACAATGCCCTTCATTGATAAGTTCTCATTTCATATTTTACTCCTTTGCTCATCTGCAAAGAGAATGACCAGAACTAGTTGGAGATCTGTTGGCCTAAGAGACCCTTTGCAACTTCTTGCCAAGCCACAGACTCACTTAAAAATTAAAAAATTTCAGAGAGATAATTATATTCTGTATCATTATATCATCATAAGTTACTAACACTGAAATTCTGTACCATGAAAAAATCTGAACTCTCCAGTTTTGGAATTGCAACCTATAGTTAAAACCTATAGTTTGATTGCTCATTGGAATGGACTGCCCAGGGAGGTGGTGGAGTCGCTGTCCCTGGAGGTGTTTAAGAGAAGACTTGATGACATGGTCTAGTTGGGGGGTGTAGGGCTGGATGATTCTGTGGTCCTGTGGGTCTCTGCTGGCTTGGAGTGGCCTGCGCGCCTCTGAAGGATTTAGGTTTATGTTTACCACTCTGGGATGTGCGTTCGGTCTCTGTACAGGTGTTAGATGGTCAGTTGGACTAGATGATCCTTGTGGGTCCCTTCCAACTCATAGTATTCTGTGATTCTGTGAAAACCAGAAAATTACTAGTCATCAGGAGCAACATGCCAATATCTAGTCTGGCTTGTTTTTTTTAAATGTTTGATGCCTTTTTTTTTTTAGAAGTCTTTCAAGTTGATCATCCTTTTTATTCTGGAAAAACACAGCTGCTTCCCTACCTTTGAACACAGAAGTATTTGACAGGCAGTGGGAAACCATGTCTTTGAAGAGGCTTTTACAGTCCCTATCTGAGGCAAAGGTAAATTTTAATTCCTCTGCAGAATTCCTCTGCAGAATTGTTCCTTCTAGTTTTTTTGTTCTTTTTCCCCCAAAGGTTGCTTACTATGCACACCTTTACTTTAAAACCATTAAGACCATTAAAACCACATATTTGTTGAGTGATATGATCTAGATGTAGATGATTACAGGTTGGACTAGATGATCTTCAGGGTCCTTTCCAGCCTTATCTATGCTGTGATACTGTGATATGGAGGGGCATATAGAAGCCTGCCCCTGAGAACTGTAATCATTACTGACGTACTAGCATATGTTGAAGACTCAGATGTCTTCCTGCTCATCACAGCAGGCTGTTGCTTGACTGTCTACAAACTAGCAATTTCCCTTCTAGTCCAGGCTTCAGAAGAATTAACACTAAAAATCTTGTCATTGATGACGAGAAAGAAAAGAATACGACTCTGAAATAAGTTCTGCTGTTTGCAAGGTCCAGTTATAGCTTTAGATTAAAAAATAAGAAGCTTTTTATACCTGAAAGTCAGTCTACCAAAGAAATTAAAATTAGAGTCCATGATCAACTGGGCATTGCGACTGGTCATGTGCCTCTTGCATCTCTGTTTTTCTTGGTTCAAAATAGCCAGATTTTATTTGACAGTGCAACTGAACCCTAAAAACGCTGTTTATTTGTTTTCAAGCAGCAGAGGAGGCACCTTCTTAGAACTGGCACTCAGTATAGAGCTGGTGTTTCATTTTGGTGTAATGCATTCCCTACTGCACTTATTGTTCTGCGTTTATTCTATTGCCTGGTACTGTAATACACTGCTCTCAGTATGCTAATGGAATTTCATGAGGCTGCCATCATCAGCTTGATTTGTAATGGGAAGCCAGGACAATAAAGGCTTTGAGAAGATTAATGTGAGAAATGCATGCCTCTGTAGAGGGGCATCAATGGAAAATGAAAAACAACACTGTCTTCCATTGCTTGTTACTGCCATCTCATTTTCACCAGTAAATAACTAGTGCATTTCTCTCCACAATGAACACCAATGAAAGGAAGACAAGCTTTATCAACAATGGACATACTATAGGAGAGGACAGAGAAGGTAGCATTCCATGCAGGCATTTAGTATTGTTACCTATGATTCTTTACTGCTCCCAAGGCTACTGTGTTTAAAGAAGCTCCGTCAAATTTTTATTCGCTGACAACCCACAACTTTCTATCACAAAATTTACAATGAGTAACAAAAAATCTAACTGTTTAGGAATAGGTTTTGATAAATGAACTCATGAACAGCTTGTAGTGAAGCTCTTTTGTCTACTACCATACCTCGGATGATAATCTGCGTTTGGCATCACAGAGTGCGCAACTGTACTGTTGACTTTAGAGCAGCCAGCCAGCAGCAAAATAAGGTGGCCTCAGGAAATGGTTTCTTAATTTTCAGTGGACATGCATGGTCATTACATGCTGGTGAAAAGTCTCTGGCTGTTTTCTAAGTCACACAATGTTCTTGCATTTATTTGGAATGTCAAAGTACTAAGAGAAGATAGGTGTTTTTATTAATTTCCATCTTATCTATTTACATTTCCATTATGTTGTTATTTCAGGGAAAAAAAACTACAGCAGGGCATAGAAAAAATTGTTAAAATTATTAATATGAGGTTATTTCTCTTGCTGAAGGCCAAATTGAACTTTCAGGAATCTATGGCAGGCCACCTGACATGAAAATTGAACGAACTGATATGGGATGCCTGCAGTGACAGTGTAAAATGTATTTTATGGTCCACAGCCTGTCAGGAAAACGTTGCATTAATATCTGGAAGTCAACATTATCCTGTATCTGTTACTCAAGAGTTTATGTAATCCTGTATTGTTTTACTCTCTCTTACCCCTTGGAGTGCCACAACCATGGGATGATGTAACAAATGGCTGTGGTGCAAACCAATATCTCTGGACCACAACTGCTCCTGATTACATCCCTCCACAGCCATTCTTGTTATCTACAGGTTGTGTATTAGTCACTGCTACATGTAGCACTTTTACAATGATTTCTGCGATAAGTCTGCTTCTATTTAGCTTGGGCATTTCTTAGCTTGTATGTCTTCTAGGACATTTTTCTATGTGCTGACTTTCAGAAGCTCAAGGAGTGGTGCATTAGCAGGAGGCAGCAGTTGTATCTGGTATGTATCTTCCTGGTTTCCATATATCCAGCAGCGTCAGAATTTGTTTATCCAAGACACACAGGTCACAAGCTAGTTCAGGTTTGCTGCAAGAAGGAGTGATTGACTGTGACAGAATTTCTGAACAGTGCCTGTGTGTTAATAAATTAGCATGTAAATAAATAAAAATGTAATGAGTAATTTTATTTATTTACATGAGCATGTAAATGAATAGCATGAGCATGTAAATAAATAAAAATGTAATGAGTAATTACAACAATGCATGCTGGAAGACTGCTGTGGCTCATTTGCTATTTCTGGTAACCTTGCAGTGTGTTAAGGTGTCTCATTTCTCATGTACTCTGGACAAGTGAGCAAGGCAGCAATATCTGTAATCCACTGTAGTAGTTCTGCTATGAAAGTAGTAACAAACATGCTACTTTGTGATGTATTTCTCCCCTTAAGTCTGCTGGAGGGCTTCTAAGAGTGGCTTGGTTAAACTGGATTAATCTCTCAAGTCCATTAAAATGTTATCAACTGGTGTGCCTTGAAGGAATTTGACTTTATGAACAAGACCATGTTTTAGAGATGACTTTTTCCCAAAGAGTGATTTTTGTCTCATCTTTCCGTCATCGGCTTCCTGGAATCTAGATTCCAATGAATGCATGAGCAAATCATTCTAATCTGTGACTGTTTCACTAACCTCCTCCATAGCTGTGACATCTCCGTAGCTTTTCTCCCTTTACTACATGAGTGTGACAGATGCGCATGACAGCTGCCTGCCACAGACATAGGAAATTTATTTGCTTTTGTCAGGGTGTATAGAGAGATGACAAATTTTGATGAGAAAACCAAGTTACTTAGGGTAGTAATGTTGGAGATACAGGTGCGGAACTGCAGAAGAGCTTTGCAGAAATTGTACTTGGGGATTAAAATTACAGATGAAATTTAACAAGATAAATACAGACTGATGAACACAGGACATGTCCTAGTTCCCCATGAGTCTATGGGGAAAATATAAGACATTGTCTGTGAACTGGCTGAGTTTACAGCAGAAAATCTTTTTGGTCAAAAAAATCATATGGACTATTAGGAATTATTAGGAAAGATGTAGGAAAGAATACAGAGAATAGAACTTTACCACTCTGTAGATCTGTGGTGGGTCCTATAATTTTTTGCTTTCAGAAAGTTTGTCATAGGTTTAGAAAATATCCAGAAAAAGACAAGTCAGGTCGAACAGAGAGGTGGATCTTACGCACACAAAATTAGTAAAGAAGACCCCTGCTAATCCATGGGTCACTGGCATATTCAATATGTTCATTTTTCAGTGAAAAGAGGGAGTGTGTGCATGTGCAGAAAGCACTGCGAAGACAGACAGCTCATGAATATGTAAATAAGCATCACCCAGGAGCCACTGGGGGTGGCAAGGGGAGGGAGCCTGGAGCCATGAGCCATGTGGCCTGTCCTGTCCTGGTCCCGTCCTGGATGCATTGAATGTATGCATGTGGGTTTGTGCAGCTTGCATTGTTCTCTGCCAGGCTGCAGGAGAGGGCTGCCATTGCGTGTGTCTGTGTGTAAGAGCGGAAGTGGAAGACACCTTCTCCCATCCCCGTGACCCCTGCAGATCCCCCTGTGTCACCCTTTGTTGCTGGGACGGTGAAGGGAAGGGCGGCACCACAGTTCCCACCTCCAACACCAGCAGGGAAGCACAGGTGCCACCTCAGGGCCTGAGTCTGTGGGGGCCACCTGTCCCTGGCAGTGCTGCCCTGTCCCTGGTGTCTGATGCCAGCCTGGAAGAGGGAGCCAGGTTTGCCAGCTGAAAAAAAATTTTAAAAAGAAAAGAAAAGACAAAAATCCACTCACTGCCTGTTTACAATCATCATGGTACAAGTTTACGTGAATGTGCCTCACAGGGACTGAGCATGCTTGGGCTGTTTGGGAGAATTAAAGATGGGAGAAATGCCTCCCTCTCCCAAGCGGTGGCAGCTGCCAAGGGACTGTGGCTCCTCCCAGCGGGAGAGGGAAGGGGCATCAGTCTTGATGCTGTGTGGGGACGGGGTGGCACAGAGTGGGTGGGCACCACACCAGGGCAAGTGACTCGAGTTCCTGCTGTTCCCAGCCTGGAGGTAAAGCTGTGCCTGGAACACAACTTTCCAGCTTTGTCTTTCCCCAGGTGACCAGGGCCAGAAAACTCTGGGATGACCTGAGGAAGTTGACTACTTGCACATACTAAGGGCGGGGAAAAAACAAAAAAACAAAAAAAAAAGCAATAGTAGTTGTGGCATCTTGTCCCAGTCTCATCCCGTCCCATCCCCTGCAGTGGTGAGGGAAGGCAACTGGGAAGGGAGCCACAAGCAATATGGCCCGGCCTAGTCTGGCTGCGGCGGCATGCTGCCCCTGAGGGCAGCGGGGTGATGGGCGGGGCTTAATTGCGTATTGATGGGTTCATTGTCTTTGCGAATTACAGCCTTTGCAGCACCAATCCGGACCTGTGGGCCTGCGAAACCCAGGGGCTCATTGTACTTACATGGCAGAAATTCTTCAACACAGGATGCTGTGAAAACTAGCATTTCACACAGGGTCAAGTGAAAATTGAATTAACTAATCGAAGATGAATACTTGAAGCCTTCTAAGATGTTAAAGATCACATTTGACTCAAGACCTCTGCAAGCTGCAGATTCTGAGAACATAGAGAAAATTTAGGGGGATTCTATCTGAATTCTTGCTTTGCTCTAAAAGCACCTCTGTAGGAAATAACTTTTGGGACACCTTAGAGAAGAAAGTCTGGAAGTTCTGATCCACTCAGGCACTTTTTATAATTTTATAATGTAAAATACATAAATAAACCTCTTAAAGCTCTTCCAGTGAGGGATGGCACAAAACTGACAGAAAGGCTCAGACCCTTACTTCTCTGGTTGTGGTAAGGTTTTGAAAGCATATAGGAACATGCATAAAGACTGAAATTCAGGCAGATCATAAACCATTCATGACATCTGATGTTCTTTAGACAGGAATTGCTCTAAGTTGCTTGAATATTGTGGTTCTAGTTTTGAACTGAGGATCTTCCATGTAATCTAAATGTTTATCTTTGAAATATTAAGTAATCCCAGACAATTTGGCTGACAAGGATTTTTCACATGCTTGTCTTTAGGTAGGCATAAAAAACTGCACAATGAAGAAAGAAAAATCATGTTGAAGGAGGACTTTGGGGTGGAGCTTTTTATTTATTTTTGTTATTGTTTGATTATCTCTTACTCTAAAAAGAGAAAGATACAGGTAGAATGCTGTGGAATACCAACTAAAAGGTTGGCAACTCTGGCAGAGGAAGGTTCTCCTTTACAGAGGTAGCTGTGTAGGGCCAGAGTCTACTACTTCTGCTACATCATCAACACCATCAACAGGGTAGAGGAAGAAAATACAATTAAAACCTTATGGGATTACCTAAGGATGGGGAGGTCAGTTACCAGTTGGCATCATGAGCAAAACAGATTCCACTTGGAGAAATTAATTTAATAATTTTCCAATTAACTGTAACAGACTAATACAGTGAGAAAGATAAATAAGACCCTTCCCTCACCGTTCTTCCTAGGCTCAACTTCTCTCATGCTTTTTCTGCCTCACTTCAAGTGTTACAAAGGAATGGGGAAAAGAAGATGTTATTAGCTCGTAATACATCATCACTGCTACTTCTTTCTCTCATGTTCTTCCCTGTGTGGTCCTGACGTGTGGAAAAAGACCCTCACCGCTCTTAAGAGTTATGAGACAGGTATGTTTATTAGCAGCACTGTGAGGCAAAGGGGATAAATCCTTATCATATTTGCCTCCCGACTGCTATTTTGACAGTCTTATATGATACAAAGTTATACATATTCAATAGGTGAGTTACATATGTGTAAGTGTTCATTACTAGACATTAGTTTTCTGGTACAGTTGTACCCTATCATTTGTGAGTAACGGGTCATGCCACGGGCATCGCGAAACGTCAAACTTGCAAAGATNCCACGCTGTCCACAGGGAGCACAGGCACTGCAAATTTCCTCGCAAATTGCCAGGGGTGTAATGGAGAGGTTGCAATGCAGCAGGGATTTACTGTAATTGGTGGTGCTCATTCAGATCAGTTTGAGGAGCTCATTAACATAAGCTCCACCTAGTCTGCCAAAAACCCACCTACTCTCCACCCAAACTCCACCTGGTCTCCACCCAGACTCTGCCTAGTCTCTGCTTGGGGGTCCTTTGTTGAAGGGCATTGATTGACCTTTACTTTGCTGGTTGAGGGGATTATATCAGCTCATTTCTAAAGTCCTGTTAATAATCTTGGGTTTATGGGTGCAGATCCTTTACTAATTGTTATAATATAGAGTCAGCCTCAAGTATGTTGTTCACAACTCAGTTCCTGACATGGGATACAGTTCTTCACAAACTGCTTCAGAGTGGTTCCTTGACACACACTGTAGTTCTTCAAGAACTTCTCCAGTATGGGTTCTTTCCATGGGTTGCAGTCCTTCAGGAATGCCTGCTCCTTTGTGGGTCCCATGCAAGGTCACAGCTTCTTCCAGAAAACCTGATTCTATGTGGCTCCTTTCCGTGGGATACAGCCTCATGTAGGGCACATCCACCAAATGCAGCATAGGTTTCTTCTGGGGCTGCAGGTGGATCTCTGCTCCACTGTGGACTCATGTAGGCTGCAAAGGAACGTCTTGCCTCACTGTGGTCTTCACCATGCTCTGCTCTGGCACATATAGTGCCTCCTCCCACCCCTTCTTAACCGACCTTGATACCTGAAGGGCTGTTGCTCTTACATTTTCTTACTCCTCCCTCCCAGCTGTTGTGCGGAAGTGCTATCAACATCACCGACTGACAGTTTTGGTCAGCAGCTGGTGCACCTTGAAGCCTTCGGGAACTCCTTCTGTCGAATGTGAAGACACCAAAAGATGTCTTCTCACAGAGGTCCCCCTGTTACAACCCACTCCTGAAGGTGAAGGTAGCTGAAGTTCTTGTTGATAGATCCCTTGGAGTGGATTATAGTACAACACCACTGAATGACCAGTGTATATACAGTGAATCCTCCCTCTATCGCGACTTCTCCTTCACGACCTCGCCCATTTGCGAAGCAACTTTGTCGCAGTCCAGCTCTAGGGTTCTGCAATATTTCATACTCAGTGCATGCGCTCTGCTTCTGCTTTGCCGAGGGGCGGGGTAGGCTCTCCCTGTGAGGCGGGATGGCCCCGCCCTGGGCCCAGCTTCACCGGGAAGGGGCCGGAGGGAGGGCTCAGGGTTTCCCCTGCTTAGCCTCGCGTTTACAGTCCTGCAATACTGTGCCCGGCTCCTGTGTGTCTCCATGCCCAGCCCCTACAGTGGAAGGGTCACGCTGCACTATGT
>WEKX01008349.1:222-22981 GCA_013390025.1 Pitta sordida | reverse complement strand
CAACTCAGAATAACCTGTGAACATGAGCAGCAGATCTTGTAAACACCATCAGCAGACCTATAGTGCCAACCTAATCCACTTCTTCATGGTTTAAAAAGGCAGCTTTTCTACATTTTAGTTGTAATCTGAATAAAGTACATTTTCAGAGCAAATGGCACATAAAAAATTGCAGGGACTCCTTGAAGTTGAGTAAATCATTCATTTTGAGTATGAACTCAGAATTAAAGAATGAAAGAGGTTTGTGTCCTCTTTCCTGTTCCTGTGAATAAATCCTTAGCAGATGAGTCGGATGTCGGTTTTTTTAGTAGTAAAACTGCTTTCAGTTCTAAGTCTCTTTGCCAAAAAATAGTAAAATACTGGTTGAAGGAATGAAAGCTTTCTATTACTAACAAAATAACAGGGAGTGGATCTTACAGGAGATTAAGTTTTCCCTTACAAGTAACTAAGGTATAGGCAGTAAGACACACACCCAACCTAGAGAGGAAGAGAACTACCCTTCAGAGACATCCAAAATCAGGAGAGACACTGACAAACTCTGATTCTTCTAGGCTATTTATACTGCTTGACAGAATGAGTCACATTATGCTACTTTTTAATAGCTTTCTCACCTTCCTGAAATGAATTACATGCTTGCAGAGCAGTGATGGTAAACTAGGATTCATAGCTATCAGTATTAGCTTTGGAGCATCCTTGACATTCCATACCCATGAAGGAGGTGTAATATATTGCGATAAATAATCTGTCCAGAGGGACATCAGCATTACATCTAAAGTACAAGCCAGGCTAATCCTGTGAAATCTGCTTTGATACAGTCTGTAAAGTTAGGTCTCTCTGAATCAGGGAGAGATTCGGTTTATTCCTGCTGATAAAGAAATAATTGAGTAGCTTTCTCAGAAGTACTCCAATGCTTTGGTATTTGTGATTTAAAGCTGATGTTTTTGCCACTCTGTCTATTAGCCACATACACATCATTACATCAAAACCTCACCTAAAGCATGGCCATGATGGAGGGTATTCTTTTGAACACTACGTGCCTAGATTTCTTTGTGGTTTTGGAGGTTTCAGCTGAATCAATTTTCTGTCACCAAGTTATGAAATAGATTTTTTTTTCCATTACAAAAGAGGTGACATTAAAAGACCATGGAATGATTGTAGGAGCTTATGGCAGCACTAAGCTGAAGCATTAAGGCAAGAGCCTGAAACAACTGCAGGCTACAGAAAATAGCCCCTGAAGGGGCTCAGAGAAATTATCTACATAGTGTGCCTGCTGAGTCTCAGTTAGCACTTTTTGAATTATTTTAAGAAATGCTTATTTAACCCTCATTACAAACTTCCCACAGGAGTGGGGAAAGATGTAGATTAACAACTTTCACCTATCAGTGACAACCAGAAGTGGTAAATGCCAGAAATCCTGGTGCTGGGGAGACAGCAGGTGTTTTTAGCCTTTCTCTGCTGTTGGATGAACCTTCTAATCTGTAGAGAAGGGAACCACATTTAATGTTCTTAATGTACTTACCTTTCATTTACTAATGGCAGAACTGTTGTATTTCAATAGCACAAAGGTCTGAGAGTGCTCTAAAATCTCATATGGAAGCCTGGAGTAAATAAGATTAACATCCCTGTAGGGAAGAGTAAATGTTCTAATGTTAACTAGTTTAGTAATTGAGGTAGTGTGCACTGGTGGGTGATTCTCCTGACTCTCCTTTTAGTAGAAGTAGTTTCACTTGAGCGGAGTTCTTGTATTCCTGCAACAATGCCATGCAGATATTCTGGTTTAGGACAGGAGTCTGAAAGACTGGTTTAGCTCAGGAGTCTGAAAGACCTTTTGTCTCTGCATTTTGCTGCTGGGCTCTTAGCACTGTAGCTGGGAAGGGAGAATCATCTTTGCTCCAACTGGTAAATCAGTGTTGACCTGGTGCCACACCATTGTTCCCTCTCTAAGCATTCCTACTATTACATGCAAAGGCCTTCTACCTTCTTTGGAGAAGGAATATGTGCTGCCAGATTATTGAGAAAAAAGATCATATTTTTAATACACTTTTTTTTGTTTTAAACAAACCTCTATAGTTCAGCTACCAATGAAGAAAGAGCTACAAAAAAGAAGGCTTATAGGCTGTCAAACACAAACTCTCAAAAGGAGCTTTTATATTTAAGGTACATTTATGTTTATTGCTGTACTAGTACAAATGATGATGATGTGATTTAGTGGGCTGTAATTTACGGAACAAACCCCAAGACTCCAAAGAGTTTTGGAGTAGGTATGTTTATTAGCAACGTTGCGAGGTTGGGGGAAGAATTTTCCTTGCCCGCCTAATAAGTGNTTGGACTAGATGATCCTTGTGGGTCCCTTCCAACTCATAATATCCTGTGATTCTGCGATTCTGTGATTTGTCCTTGCTCAGATGAGGAGTGTATAATTTACAATCCAGCCTGCTTCCAGGCTTATCACCAGTCTTTCCCGTTATCTCTTTGCATTCCCTCTCAAGGTTGAGAAAACCAATGTCCTTATAAAAATGTTTTTAACCACACTAATATACTTAAACTTTTATGTTACTAACAAAGTGTTATATACTTTTACAAAATATGAAAGTAATAGTTCTTGTGTTCAGCTGTTAACACAATAATTGTCTGTGCTTCAAAAGTGATACAAATTTCTATCTTACATTTGGAAGTCATCCGTGCCTGGATGCAACAAGATGTGTTCTTTATCTCTTTGTCTATTGTCTGATGGTGAATTCAGGATTTTATGGATTTCAAATATATTTTTTCTGAGTTTAACTGCTTTAGTTATTGACTTCCTTTAGCCAGCACCTGAAAAATCAATACAAGTGTTGATATAGGCATCTCCAACAGTTGAAAATGACATTTAACAGTTTGTGTCAAACAGGTACATGTGTTCAGAACTTCTTCAATGCAGATTTATTCTGTAGAAAAAGTAGTTTAAAGTGCATTTTAGACCAAAGGAAGAACAAAATGTCACTTCCAGTATTTATTTAAAGGGCGATACCATGCTGATGAACTGTGTGTTCCTTCTACGAATGGGCCATTATAAGGGGTAAAGAGTGTAAAACAAAGCATTGGCACTTAAGGGTGAGGGGTAAGACCTGGGAACACCTGGTCGAATACAGATGAGGTATTATCTTGGTGAAATCAACCTAGGCTTTAAAGTAGTTTAAAACAAAGCATTGCAGTTTGGTTTAAAACACGTTTCTTTACTGGAGGAACCAAACCTCCTAACATGCAGGGAGGAGCTTGTTTCATTCTGTAGCGTTAGGTACAGATGAATTTCTTCTACCTGTATTTTACTTCAAAATCAGATGCATGTACAAAAACACTTAGTGTCCTACATCTGCCTCATGTCGTCTCCTCAGAGCTCAGGTGCAGCCTGGAGACAGGGATGATGGAGATGCTTTTGTGCATCCTGAGTAGAGAAGCTCTGGTACATTATGTACACGTACCGGGCCTAAGGGAGAGGACTGCAGAAACCCATTTCTTCTGTCCCAGAGGAGGCTCAGCTGTGCCACCCAACCAGGAAGTCTGTCTCAGATGGCTAAACCAGGTCAGCTCATATACGTACTGCTCAGGAGAATAGGATCAAAGACACCTTGTGATTGTAGCTTTGAAGTAAGATCAGCAGACATAGGTCTCTCTCTGGCAGACACTCCGTGACGCTCTTTCTGATGGTTTGGGCACAGGTCTGGTGAATTTGTTTGCTTTGGGATAATTTGACAAAGGATCAATTGCTTTCATTCAGTCTAAGCAGTACTTTCCACTGCCAAAATGTGGCATTAGTAGTGTATGCAATTCTGCCAGGGAATAGGATGAAGCTGTCTAAATATTTGTTACAGAACATTAGCTACAGCTTCAGGAGCAGTGTTAATAGCCTTTTTATTTTCAGAGGCTGAAGTAGTATTATTTATGGTGATCACGGACAGCTAGGTAAACTCACTGTCATGGGAATTTCATGATTAAGTTCCCACTAAATTCAGCAGATGTTGAATTGGGGTGTCCTGAAGCCAACCTTTGGAAAACCCCACAAGAGACAGCTTGTCTACCCAACCTGTCATGAAAGACTGATTCACAAGACTTAAATGAAAAGCTTAATTTTCAAGTTACATATAAGGAGTCAGCTATTTAATATTAATAGTACTGTAAAGATTTATAATTTTAGCCACCTTTTATAAATTTTAAAAGCAGAGAGACATCAACAAAATATACACAATATTTCTGCACCTGACAGGTTTACAAAGAATGTTGCTGGTAGGCAGAGCAGTGGGGCAAGGAAACACAATTGCTCACAACAGCCAAGCAGGTATGCTTAATTTTGACATAATTCCTTTAATTTTTTCTACAATCCTCCAGTACATCTTAATTATCTTGTGTAGTCTCATAGGATGGATTTGATCAGGACAAAAATAAACTATTAGTGTTCAACTTTGGGGTGATAAAATAGCTGATTAAGCTTGTACTGAGAGTAAAATGATATAAATCTTCTGTACCAGAATACAGCGGTCTGTGTCTGATTAGCATTTGGTTTATATATTCCCTTTCAACCCTAATCATTCTATGATTCCGTGATTCTATATATTGTGCTCTCTTGTAACCTTTACATTTTCAGAGCATTAGGAAACTGACCTTTATGGGAGTACAGGGCATACAAAAATGCCTGAAGTCCCTATCAGCAGTTTGCCATCAGCTTTTGCAAGGTATGTTTCAGATATGATATCTATCTAAAAAATTATGTCCTTTTAAAAATGTAGAGATAAACACACAATATGTGACACAAGAGAAACACTGTAGCTTGTTAACCTAAGGGGTGTGAGGGTAGTTTGTAGACTGAAAAATAAGCCAGTCTTTCAAGTACAAGTCTTTCGAGATACAGCATAAACCAAGGTCATATGGTTACAAGATCTGTTTTCTTCCAAGGTGCTTATAGCAAAAAGATGAAAGCAACAACAAAACCCCAAAGAAATCACACTTCTTATGATTACCTCCTTAGTTCTGGCAATCAGATAAACCTCTAGCTGGGACATAATCTGTTTATTTGCACTCAAAGTGATCTTAATCATATCAGTTAATTATTGCTAATTTACATCAAGTTAAGGCCTAACTGATAAAGGAAGTTTCATTATGACAGTACTTTGAAGTATTAAAAAATGTCCTGTTTTGTCACTAAAATGTTGACTTCATTGTTCTGCTCAAACACACTCTGAAGCTTCCAGTTACCTGAGCTGCTGATCTACTGGGGAACAGGATCTGATCATCTTCAATAGCCACCATATAGATGGCACACACGCGATCAGCCCTAGGGATAAAAACAGTAATATCATAGAAATTAAACTGTTCCATTCTGTAACAATAAGGTTATGATATTGCTTTATTTAAATCTGATATTTGATTTTTATATTCTTTTTTTGGCATCTATTTTATCATTGATTATAAAATAGGCATTTATGAATTCCAGTAATGTCAGTCATTTCAAAGGTAAGATGAAGGGATGCTGAAAAGAAGCAATAAATTCCAGGGAATTAGTGGAGAAACCAGCAGGAAATAAAGGTGAAAAAGAATGGATGGTGGAGAGGGAAAGTACTGCACACAATTTTTAGGTAGAGGAAAATGAGATTGGTCCTGACCGCATGATGGCAGAAACAAGTGGCATATGAGTTAGTAGTAGGAGAAATCTGTGATATTATCAGACTCGGGCAATGGAAAAGGTGTGAAATTTAAATGAGAGGTTGTAGGATGTCCGGTCTTCCGCAAGGAAGAGAGATGTGGTAGCACTACATGATGGAATATGTGGTAATACGTCATGTAGTACAGCCAATGTTTTATGAAGAACTCCCTCCACAGCAGTGGTTTGAGGCAAGACTTTGCATGTCAGGAAATGAATTTTAAGATGAGAACAGATCTTAATTTAACTGACTACCCCTTTCTCCTTTCTATGGAACTAGAAAGTGTCCTTCCTGAACAGACATAATTTCTGAAACATTGCTCTGAGTACTAACCTATTTTGTGGGGAAAAAAAAGAAAAAGAAAAAAGAGTTATATGGTGGAGAAATGGATCTGAGTCAGAGCTAGAAGAATGTGTATTGGCAGGAGTCTAGTTATAGATATATGATGTTTTGGTTAGAAATTTGGAAATACTGGTTATAGTTGCAGAACAAAGCTGCACTGATCTACAGTTGTGTAGCCTTCTGAGACGTTCTTATTGAGATGCTTAGCCAGATTTATTGCTTTTGTGTTAGAAAAGCAATAAACTAAGCTTCCTTTATGACACTTTTTCCACCCTAATGTATCAATGTAATGCAGAAGTACCAGTGAGTCCTCTTTGTCTCTCTTTAATAAGTTGAAAATCAAGAGGTTTCTCCATATGAAATGAATATTTAATAGTAAAATATGTGGTTTTTTCAAAGTTACAGCAAAAATGTCACATTCTTAAGGGGTTTTATAATTTTTTTTATTAGGGAATAAACCTATTACTTAAGGACTTTATTTTAATTTTCTTTGTAAATCTATGTGTTGCTAACTCTAGAAGAAAATACTAGAAGAAATAGCTGGTTTGATTTAGAAAAAGCAGAGAAAATGTTCTATGTAGAAACTTTGTAAGTTTTCTCTTCTTTAAATTAAGTGTATTTCCTTCAGGAGTGTGAAATCAATATTGTTCACTTGTGCAAACTGGAGCTGAAATCCCCAGATATTTTACACAATCACAGAATCATCAAGGTTGCAAGAAATCTTCAAGATCATCTAGTCCAACAGTCAACCTAGTTCCGGCATAATCAGCCCTACACCATATTCCCAGGTGCCACTTCCAGACACCTCTTGACTAGTCCTGGAGACAGTGACTCGTCTGCTTCCCTGGTCAATTTATTCCAATGTCTGCCCACTCTTACAGTGTAAAAAAGAGCAAAAGAGATTTTGTTTCAGGAAAAACCCCAGCAATTCTTAAATAACCATAGAACATGTTATTTTTACCAGTGGGAATGTATGGGGTAATAGTGGGTATTTTTATATCTTCCGTCAGAAGGGGAAATAATTTGAATACAGTTTAGATTTTAGAAATGTAGCAAACTATGAAAACATACATAAGTTAAATATATTCTTCATATTCAAAGGCTTCCTGCATGATGTTAGATTGTTTAGTTTTCATGGTTTATTTTGTTACTTTTAATGATGCTATTAGTCATCTTATTTTCATTCACTGCCTGGATTTGACAAGGCTTTCTTTTACCTTGAAAAAACACATTGTTCTGATGAGTTTCTGGTCAGTGTTACCATATGCTCAGCACTCCCTGAATGAAGGCAGCTTGTCTTCTGCACCACACTTCTCTCTGAAAGATGGTTTCAGAACCATGGGTTTGATCTCTCTCTTGGTAGTGAAAGATCATAAACAAATACGTCTTTCAAATTGTTTCTCTGCTGGAAGCCTTTATGATTCCATTGAAGAGGAAACTGAGCTAACTCAATAAGCAATGGACTGTAAGGCAGTAAACTGATACACTGTTAATTTTTATTACTAAAGTTTCTTCCTCCGACTCTGTTTCAAAATGCTATTTATATTTTATTATGATGATTTTTTTGTGTTTGCAATAAGAAACCCTGATATTCTACTCAGTATTTTTTGTTGAGATGTGTTTACCATAGCAAGCAACGAGGCAGGGAGCATAGTAATGTCTCCATCCAAATGAACAGAGACCAAACACATTACAAATGGAGCTGAAAGTTGTTGGCTAGGGCTAATAGAACACCTGGCTGGCTGCTTCAGGAGCCTGCTTTGGAAAAGCCTTGGAAGAACAGTGTTAGATGCCCGATGAAAAAGAAAACAAGGGCATGAAAGTATTAAGAAATATTGTGATAGGTGCTCAGTAGCCAGCTAAGCAAATATATAAGCTTTGTGAATTTCTTATGTCCCATAGAATTGTAATATAGTATTGTAATAGTGGGCTGAGAGCCTGTGTGAAGCTGGGCCTTATGGACTGAAATCTGTCGGCATAGGTTCTCGTTAGGTTACAGACGTGGCTGCTCTGGTTCATGTTGTAGGGATGATTTCTCTCTGCTTGCTCATGTGCTTCTGCACTGTGTTCAATAGCACACTGTAAGTGATGTGTTTGTCTTTCCTCCAAGCCTTAATTTCTCATATTTATTGATTTATTGATTACCTAGCTGAACAAGAATACAGTCTTGACTAGGCTATGCCATGATCCATCTGGCCAACATAAAATTGTGTTTAAAGGTTATCAAGGTAGTGATTTTGCAGACACGGTTCACAATGTGGTTTGTTAAATAGCTCTGAATACAAAAACACAATCTGCTCCACCAGGCTGGGTTTTTGGTCCTTCAGGTGCATTATTCTACTTCCAGCAGTTGCTTTGTCTAATGCTTCAGCAGAAGGGATAGGACGGACCTAACATATCTTGCCAACAGTATGAGGGTTTCCAGAAGAAGAAAATTTCATTTTTAGTCCAATGTCATCAGCTCCTGCCCATTATACATATTGGTCACATTAAAAATAATTTTTTTCTCTCTTAAATTATCACTTCCTTTCAAAGTAAAAAACATTCACGGACCATTAGCAAACTACCTGGAGAAATGTTCTCTCTTTTCCTTCAAAATTTTATTTATTTATTACGTTGTTCTACTTCATGTAAACAATGTCTTTTTGAGGTTAACACAGTTATTATGGAAATCTAACCCTCCTTTGGCGTACAATTGTAAATTAGATGGAACTTGGATTACTTCGTTGTAAATTAGATAATATTCCTTGATGAAGTGAGTGTGTGAACTAAAAATAGGCACATGTATGCTGCATTTGCTTGTGATTTTGGTAGTTTATTTTCAGTTCTGTTCATCCAGGTAGTAAGCATTTGAGTTTTTTGGGATTTGCAGTCCATAAATTTCTGACTTGACCTACCACCAGTGAAAGATCAAAAGAGGAATAATCAGAGACTTAGTGTTTAACAGTTTCAATGGTCATTGTAGTCTCACAGCTAGACCTTTAAAAACCTTGATCAGTCATAGCCTATTCCTCAGAGCATCTAGGGGTTGTGGCTGCATTCCTGCTAGCACTGCTCCCTGGCAACTTAAATCGTAAGAGTTTGTACCCAGACGTTTCTGTATTGGAGTTCACCAACTCTGTCCCCCTTTTCCTCTCTTGTTTGTGTGCTCTGACAAGCTGATAGCTTGCAGTGTGACTTTTCAGCCTGAAGAAGGAAGTGGTGTTTACCTTCCCTCACCCCATAGCCATATACTTTGAGAGACTTTATGGGGTGCGTTATACAGAAAAAATGCTATCTGGTCTGTTGAGACTTGGATCTTCCAAGAGCTAGGGTCCTCTGTCACACCCCTGGATGAAAATATTAATGAATTGTGGGCATCAGCCCTTTTCTCCTCATCTTACAGGCTTCTGTGTCGGACGGGCTGCTCACGTGCCCTACGTGGGCAAAGCAACACAGCTGACAATATTACAAAGCTGAGTTCATAGCACTCACATTCCTGTGGATGTCTCGTCTTAAGATGGAAACTTTTGAAACTTCTGGTCACAGAAATTTATGTTGAGTGCATCTCATCTAAATATTAAAAGGTTTACTTAGGTCATGAGACAGCAGTATGGGATTATTTGGCGTCAAGACAGTATTCACCCTTGCTTGCTTGTAGAGCTCAAACTGGACGACAATTCAGTTTAAACTCCGTTTTTTGTGTGACTGAGTTTTCCTTTCAGTCCCTGAATCATTTAGACCAGCAAATGTGTGATTGGTAACAGCACAGCTGTAACACCTGTTCCAAGATGAATAAGTCCTGTTATTCACTGAATCCTAACGCACTGTTTTGCCAAGTTCCTAATGGAAAGTTTCCAAAGCTGGGTTGATTTTCTTCAGTGCAAGCAATGTGATTTTGATCTTGTAGTAGTACCTTCCTCACTGTATTGGTTTGCAAACACTGTACTAAATTGATACAAATGACATTACTAAAGTTGCAGTCCAAATGAGAGAACTGCAAAATTGTTTCTACAGTGATTATAAGTTCATTTTTATTTGCCTAGTGTACAGATGCAGTGAAATTATTACTTAAAGTTTAAAAAGTGAAATTATTACTTAAAGTTTAAAAAGTTTCTCATACTTTATGACAGTTTACTGAACTTGTGTGATATTAAGAACCCTTCCTCAGAAAATATTTAAAACTACCTTTAGCCAGTTTAGTAGATACTTGTTTGCTGCTAAAATAGATGTGTTTTAAAAAAGCACACATGTGCTGGTTGACCTCTCTGTCAGCTTATGATTAGGAGTATGCAAAGAACAAACATTAATGTCAGTTTAAATGTTCTTGGTAGTGGCAATCTAGATATTTTTATTCTATTATAATCATAGAGCTGCAAAAATATAAAAATTACAGTGTTCTATCAAATCAAGAACTATTGAAATGATACCGTAGAAGATGGAATTCAGGTGAGACAGTGCTTATAGTTACCATATGTTCCTGTTCACTACCAATGCTCACAGAAGGAAGTCCACTTGCAAAAGATGGAGGCTGTCAACTTAATTTGTGTATGTGTGAGGAATAAAGGCTCACCCATACAAATTTTGTTTCGATGACCTTAAAAAGTGATGGCTCAATGTTCTCTGAGGCACCTAAATGCACTTAAAGTTTTTCTAACATACTTTAAAATGATAAATATTAATGAGGTCAATACAATAAAAGGATAAATAAAAGGTCCTATTTTGCCTCTGATATGGTGAGCTGAGCAACTCCTTGGCTTCAGTCCTTAACTAGCTGGGACCACTGTTCAGCTTTTGTGCAGAAGAAGACTGTGTAATTCAAAAGCTTCACTTTCAAGATTTACTGAAAATTGATTTCAGAAGTAGTACATGCTAAAACCAACCATCTACCAATTTACATGGACTTCAGCCTATCCTCTCTCCCCCCAGGAGGTAGATTTTGTCTATGTCCATTTCCAAGGACAAAGAATAGTTACTTATGAAGGGATAAGTCTCTTTATAAAATGCATAGTCTATTTCAATGTTTTAAAGCTCTGAATACCAAATTAAATTTTTTTACCTGCTCCTTCCACTATAGTGAAGTTTTTCTCTTTTCACTTACTACTTTGCTGCCCACACATCCTGGGAACAAGAGGGGACCTTGCAAAATGATCCATACTCTCTGGGGCTGGTGTTACACTCCATTAAAAGGGGAGTTGTCCTTCTGAGGAGCTCAGCAACATGGTCTAGATGGTGGGAGGCTTGGACAGATAGAGCATGGTGCCCGTGGTAGTTGGACTAGATGATCCTGTGGGTCCCTTCCAACTCAACCTGTGATACCCCTGGGAGGTATTCTATATATGAGGGAGCCACTTCGAATTTGTTGAAGCAATGCTGGAGTAGCTGAGACTTTGAAATTTCAGAGTAGCTTAAGTTCAAATAATATTTTCTATATAACTTGCCATCAAAACAAGTAAGAACATACTTCCTCAGAAAAGGAAGCTGCTGCTTGTTTTCAGTAAGTGTGCTGTTCAGCTAATATATGTATTCTGTCTCCAGCCAGTTAAATTAATCCTCTCAGCAGAAGCAACATAAATTTAGACTGTATTTTCCAAATGATTTTGCTTACTTCTGATCTCCTTTGGTACATAAAGTGCTGTAGCTCTAAGAAAATGAATGCTTACAAGTGTAGATGTTTATATGAGTCAGCAAAGCTGGCATGAAATTGATGACACCTTGCATGCCCAAAGGAGCTGACATTTACTGCTTAGTGGGAAAAAAAATTGATATTGAGGCTGATTATAGTGCTATAGATTAATGCTCCAATGAATCTACTTGAAAACGTTATCTTGTGCTTGCATAGCAATTTATATAACTCACATTGCGAAAAAGAGTTTGACTCGATGATCCTGGTGGGTCCCTTCCCACTCAGAATATTCTGTGATTCTGTGTGTGAAAGAATAAACATGAACATGACTCATTGAAGACACAAGTCCAGAATAACCAAATTGAAGTCAAATTACTGCCAGCTAGCATTAGCAGATCTGCTTTAATCTTTGGGGATACTGACTGCAGTTTTTGCAATGAATCTGTAAGGGATGTTCTTGTTTTCCCCACTGTTTTACTTCTTTATCTTGAAAATTTCCTGTTATGTAGCAAGTAGAGTCTGTGACTGCATACCATGCCTATGTGTTCTATCTCTCTCTACATTATTTTGCTCTTCTTTCACCAAATCCCAAAGGAGAAATTAAGGCACAGTCGTGAACAAAGAAAAAAAATCACCTCATTGCAGAGGTGTATTTTTAGATATGTTTATTCCATTGTTGTCAGTGGGATTTCAGCATTTTACTCTTGATGCAGATATTGAGACATGAGAATTTAAAATTAAAGGTATTTATCAAATCAAGCCATTATTTTTGCCATGAGTGTAATTAAGGAATAGCTCTGGAAACTGCTGTGTTCTGAGTAACTGGCTCAGCGTGGTAAAGTATAAATGAATCTTCTAAATGTTTCTAAGGTAAAAGCAGCAGTAATGAGCAAGTATGCTGGGAAGAATGAGAGACTAACCATGGACTCAGGGGGAGGAAGATGGATGATATCTAAGCAATACTGCAGACTGCTGTGTGTTGGGGTGACAAATTTTTCATACAGTATTAGCATCAAAGATGGTCATTTTTCATTCAGTAGAATTTTTTGTGGTAAAAGTCATGCTTAGTAATGTCATATTTGGTAAAAATCATGTGTAGTAAAACAAGTATAGAAATCCCCTCAAGTGAGATTTGCTTTTAACAGATATATTTCATCTAGAGAATTCTAGATTAACAAATGGTTTTATATATCAATAAAAATTATACTTTTTAATTCCCGAATAGATTATCTCCTTTTGGCTTAGTTTTTAAATGATTCTCTAATGTTTTGCCGAAACTTGTACAGACCCCCATTACTCAGCTGCTCTTTTGGGAGAGACTATTTCTGGTTTCATGTTGAATGAGATGAGGTGAGGAGACAGTGAAGATCAGTGCTGTGCTCCCATGCAGATGAGGTTGTCCTGCCAGGCAGATTAGATGATAGAGAATTTTGGAGACTGTCCTTGAGATATCAAAGAAGAAATAATTGAACTGTGAATGGTTTCATAACAGAAAGTTTGTATTTTGCTAAATGGTGTAAGGAAGTTCATTTTTACTTGATTGGAAACTACTATATTCAGCTTTTCAAGGGAAAAGATTCTGATTTTGGATGAAAAATGAATCCTCAAGTAGTAGACTGTAGGGGTTTTGACTTTTTTTTTCAAAAAATTGTTTCAGAGATGCTGTTTTTCTAATACATATCAACAGCTCAAAATTCAGCATTTTTACAAGACCATTAATGAACAAAGACATAACCTTAGCTAGACTTGATAATTTGCTCTAGCCGTGACAGTCTATGGACTACAGCCAGAGCCAGAATGTAGATGGAGGTAATTTAGTTTGTTGCTAGCTCATGTAGCCGGTAAGATTTAAAATGTTCGGGGCAAACAAATGCTTCCTCAGGTCTTCAAAGGAGAGCAAAGAGAAGATGTGAGAGTAGTTTTGGCATAAAATTTGGCATTGTTGACAAAAATGACATTGATGATGGACTATTTTAAAAGACAAAAGCAGCTAAGGCTGAAACATTGTCAAGGTGCTGATAGTAGCCTGGTTGCTCCTGCTTCTGTTGTGCATGGGTAGAGTAAGTGGCCTTTATGCTCACTTTTTCTGCTAAGGCCAGTGAACCTTTTAATTCTCAACCTCTTTCTGTGCTGCCAAATACAAAGAAACCCCACATATTCATGGTTTGCATATTCGTGTATTCAATTAGTCGTGGTTGGATTTTCAGCGAGTTGTGCAACCGCACACATGAGCATAATGTCCCAGACCTCAGATTCCATGGCCAGGAGACACCAAAAGGCGGTTCCTCCACTTTAACGAGGTGCTAGAGTGTGAGCCAGGGCTCCCAGGACTGCCCTCCAGACATAATTAGTGGAGGGTTCATGGCTACCAGCGGAGGGTCATTGAATATTCATAGATTCGGTATCTTCACGAATTGCATAACTTGCTGGACCTGCCCAAACCATCCCCCTGTGACTTCTAGGGGTGATCCGTAAAAGAGACATGAGGCATTACTTCAGACACTGGTCTAACTAGCATTCAGAGCGGTTATTCACACTGCACACAACCCTAAATGTTTTACTCTGTTCTGGCTGGCTCTTTCTGAGATGTTTTTAGGGTATGGCTCAGAGGGCAGAAGATACAATACCAAGCAGGAGTATTGGGTTTGGCTGTCACCAAGTATGCCTCCATCACATATGCCTCTACCTCCACATAAGCCTCCACCTCAGCAGGCTTTACCTTGCCAAATCTCTCAGGTGTCTTCGCAGCACATCACCAGATATGGTTCCATGTTGCAAAGAACCTCTGTGACAGGCAACAATAGCAAACATCCTGTAGATTAATCTCCTTTTTGATGCACGATGGCTTTCTATGCAGGATAATAGCAGCATTTACATAGCAGCATTGAAAGTTGTGGAAGTAAATGACTCCTAAGCCTTCCCATCATACTTGTCTTTGGAAACAAATACATTTGCTTGAGTGAATAATTTTTAGTTTGTGAGTATATTAATAATTGTTTGCTTAACTATTACTTTTTGTCATTTTGTGTTGCCTGCTAAAGTCATATTCTCTTTGTTTGAAAAACAAGAAAAACTGAAATAATTACTTCTACAATCAGGTTTTGAAGAAAAATCTTCTACAAAATTAAGAATTATTGTTTTTTCCCAGTTATTGTCTGCCAATATATCTTGCAGATTTCAACTGGGGAAATACATATCAGGTATTTATCATTTAACAAGCCCTAAAACCCCTGCAATTTAAATTGGGTGGCCTTCACATCACGTATTAGAAATGCAATGAAATACAAATTTGTAAGTCTGAAAGATCACAATAAACATCTCACTCTCATCAACAAAAATCAATCTACTTAGCTTTAGTTTATGTCTGGTCTGAAATTTAAATGGTTTTTACCTCTTTCAAGGGCCAAAGAAAGCATCTTTTTCCACTCATATGGACAGTTTTGAAAGACATACCGTACATGACTAGTCTGTCAAAGGTACAGAGAATTTTAAGCAGCTTGGCATTATCATAACTGTGTTAAGCTGTGTTTGGTTTTATCATGTCGTGTTCTTTGACATTCTGCTTGGTGTGTGTGTGCTGCTTGTCAATCACAGAGTCAGCATGTCATGAGGGAATTTCACTGCAGAAATGGTGTAGCTTGGAGAATTCAGATGAGCTTAAGGAAAAGGAGGTAGGAATGTTTGAGAGCTGCCAGGAGAATTTTTGAAGTGAATCTCAATCTCATTAGGTGTACGGTAAAATCATGAGTAGAGGTGGGATGACAGAGAAAAAGGCTCTGACATACCTGCAAAACTCCTTATACTGGAAATGTTTGGTCATTTTAAACCTTCTTAACAGTTTTTCACTAGTGAGAAGCTTAACCAAATGAGTGAGCAGCTAAGCATAATGTTTTCTTTCTAATGTGAAAAAGGTAGTTCCTGAATAATTTAAAGGATGCATATATATTTATGTAATATACAGTCATGACTCACTGCATTGTGACTTCTTCATTGCGACCTCGCTGGTTCACGAGAAATTTTCCCTGTGAATCTGCCTCAGTTATTCACTGAGCTTCTGGGTCGATGCATGCGCAGTGCCTCTGCTCTGCCGAAGGGTGGCGCTGGTGTTCCGTGTGGGATGGGAGTAGCCTGGCCCTGCGGGGAGGGCATGTGGTGCCTCCTGCTCCTGTGGCATTTATAGCCCTGCGCCTGTGTGTCTGTGTGCCTGGGCCATATTGTGGAAGACTTACCCTCCCTTTTGAGTACTGTGAAGGTTCTGTTTATAGACCCGCGGCACTACAGTAAATGCCATGGTGACTGGGAGACACCACACACCCTCCCCATGGGACCAGGCCACACCACTGCCCATGTACGTATCATACATAAAGGGAAAGAAACTCTGATAGCAATACCACCCACCATCATAAGGGGCCCCGGGTGTCGCAGTGTTGCAAAGTTAATGTTTCCCAGGCTTCGTGAGTGCCAACCAGAGCCTGGAGACACCCCTTCCCTGCCGCAGCCCCGGAGCTTCCCCACCATGGAGGCAGTGCAAGCATGCATGGTGGGAGCAGCTTGGCAGCAGCTGCAGAAGCAACAGTGTAGCTGAAGAGAAGTCCAGAGATTCTCTGGGAGTCTCCCCAGGCAGAGAGGGCTCAGAAACGCTTCCCTTTGCTCCCCTGTGCTGTGAGAACCCTTGAGGAGGAGCAGAAAATGCTCCCCAGAGCTCAGGAGTGGTGGGGGATGGAGGGATGGGCATGGCCTGTATGTATATTAATGACCCATGCGTGTTTGCAAATTAGATGCAAACGAGACCTCGGGGAGACCCGTTCCTTGCAAATTAGGTGGTATAACTGTATACTGAACATGAGGAAAACCAAAACAGGATGAATTCAGCTAAACCTCCTTTTGTGGACAACTTGTGATGAATTTGCCCTATGTGGTGGCTTGGCTGTGGACCTGCAAGAGCCTAGTGGATCCAGAGCTTCTTTCCAAAATGCTATTGCATTTTGCTTAACATTTTATCAAACCAGGTACCTATCTGCCTTCTTGCCTGTTTGGACCTCTCCCTGCGTTGTTGGATGCTGCTGTATCCACTGTATCCATATGAGTAAGTCAAGTGGTGACAGGGAGTGTTCCTGGGGCCTGGAAGCTAAACAACTACACCAGTGACATCTCATGGTGGTCCATGGGATGGTTTTGCCTTTCCCAGGCATTTCTCATCGCGTTATGGACTTGTTCATGTGTTACCAAAAGTGACCAGTCCCACCAGTAAGTCTTGATACAGCTAAGCTGCTTGAGATATGGACTGATCTATGGCATTAATTTTTGGTGTCATATTTAATTCACCTTTCTGTAGACATCAAATTCTTCTCTACCTACTACTAAACTGCTGCTCTGACTCGTTCAATTGCTTCTCCTCAGCTGTGGGGGTCAAAGCTCGACTCTTGCTCACATTCAGAGGAACAGGGAAGAGAAATACAGCATATAGGCCACATTTGATAATTCTATACAGTGAAAATAATGGTAGTTTCTGCTGCACAGTTTCTCTCACGATCTGGTATATTAGAGGCAGCTAAAAGGTACTGAGCATAGGAGTGGTCCTATGGCTCAGTCCTTCCTCTAACTTCACAGTGATAACAGTAATGTCGACATCGCTCTGCTCTGATGTAACTGGTTACTGTAAGTTACTTTTTCTCCAGGCTTTTGAAAAGGAGAGAGATAGAAATTCAAATGTGACTGTAAAAGACGTACAGAGGCATTTTCAAGGATAATGTTAGATGTAAGTACAAATTCTGATGTTCTTTATTTGGTCATAGAAAAAGTATTATTTATCTCCAAGATGCTACTAAAGCTGGGGGGTAACTACTTAGAAGAAAATATAGAAAAACAAAGTTCTGGCAAATTGAAAAGCTCTGTGGAAGACACTAGAATACCAGAATTTTGGTTTTGGGAAATCCAAACAAATATTCATGCTATTCAATGTTATTCATAGTATTGAATGTAACAGTTTCTACTAACTTTTTATGGAATTTATGCTTATTGGTGTTTGGTGCAAGAGAGCAATTTTTAGAGAACAGAAATATTCACTCTGTTCCAACAGCTCGGGACTTTCCAGGTAACATGACCTTGAATCCAGCTAAAGAAAGAAGCAAGCAGAGATAACTGGAAAGAAAGAAATGTTGGAAAGTGCTGGCGGGCTATCCTAGAAGAGTTCTCCAATCAAGTATTAGTAAGGCATGTGCAGTTAGTCTAGAAACCAATGTTAGAATAGAATTAAACTCGCGTGGTGTATGTACAGAAGTAGAAAGGGGATAAAGGGAATAGTTTGTTTACAATAAACTGAACATTCACCATACTTCTATGAAGATTCATGAATGACTTCAACCTTTCGGTTTCAAACTTACTTCAGTTTGGGTTTTTGGGTTTTTTTAAACGTCATTGTGACTTTTATTGCAACTTCTTTCTATGTTTTATTATTATGTAATTAAATGTGGTAATTTAAAACATGTAGACTGAAATCTCTAAATTCCCCAAGCCACAGAATTTCAGTATGCCTTTATTACAATCCAAACAATGACTAAAAGAAAGACTTTTCTCCTAGGTGCTGTAAATTCTTTCATTTCCTTCATCTTAAAGAGACTAGGAATAGTGAAGCTTTGCTAGTGAAGAATACTCTTATTTCTTCCCTTTTACGACCCAAGACATACTGTAAAGTCTTTTCATGTTCTATTTGATATCCAGCTGCAAATAAGCAGGTTTGAACTCCCAGCTTGAAGAAGGCTCAGCTCTTTTCTTGTAAAGACAGGCTGGGTGATATACTTAAGAGCTTTCAGAATAAGGAAGAGATTTTATTGGTAGTGATAGACAGCTGGCTACAGAAGAGTTACCTCAGAAAGGTGAAAGCAGAACTGAGCTCAAGAATGATTCATTTTAATCAGACTTATGTGACTTTAACAAAGCATACTGAGACTTTGCTGGTTTTGTGATATTTAATTAAATTTGGAAGGTTAGATAGAAAAGATATATTTTCCAATTAACCTTTACCTCACTAAAATTTAATTCTAAGTTTTAAGCAGCTCTTTAGAGTACATGGTGATAAGTACTACATGGTTGTTTTATCTCCTGGTATTCTTGCTACTTGTCTGAACCTAAACCAGGATATCTTTATTTTAAATCCTTACCTTGGCAACATGCATTGCTCTACATAGCTCACTGCTGATTTATTTCATATTATATATTTAACTGGCACCGCTTTTCTTCCTGCAAGAAACCTGGCCCCAAACTCTGTATTTACCTCTGAGTTCTCGAATGTGGTGTTCTAGAACATCTGTTATGTTGAAATTGCTAAAACTGAAGAGATAATAGGAGCCTCTTCTGACACAGTTTGAAACTTTTATGATTTGTGGAACATTTTCAGTTAAAAGAATTATTTTTTAAGCTGTTGGCAGTAGTAATCATGAGAAAGGCAGATTTCATTTGAACAAAATGAATGAGTTATGTGTCACCAGAATGATTATGAATTCTGAATAACTGCTGTTTTCCCAGCTGCAGTAAATCTGACTAGAATTATGTGTACTATGGAGACAAACTAAGAGATTAGAACTCAGAACAAGGGGCTGAGAAGCTGCCAGTGAAGGTCAGAGGCCTGTTGACTCTATAGCTCTGGAGGTGTGGTGCAAGGTAGCGTTTCAGGCCATTCTCATGAGATCATGGGAGATGCTCTTTCCAAAGGGACGGCTTATTACCTTCTAAAATAACTTTCTTCGTTCAGATCTTGTTTTGTTTCCAACCTTTTGAAGGCAGATTTGGAAGCTTACTGCCTTCTTACATAGACTCAAATCTGTGTTATAATATTATTCTCAGTATTATATTGGAACAAGCAAATATTTGACTTGGCAGAAAGGTTACAATAGAAAAGGAGCTAGTGGGTTTTACACAAGGACAAGACAGCTGTCTTCATCCAAAGACAGATATCTTAGCAATCTTCATTCTTCATTCTAAAATCATCATTCTGCATTGAGAAGCAAAAAATTAATTTGTTTAAATTTACACATACTCTGAGCATAGTTCCTGTTAATCCTGATGACAAATATACTGAACTTACTGGGGATGAACTTATTTATTTCTCCAAAGCAGCTTATATTTCTTTTTCATGGCTGTGATCATTTCCTTCCTCTACCATAATTATATTCCACGCTATATAGATCTCAGCATTTTATCTTGGATTTTTCCTTCTGAATAAAATTCTCAGTAATTTATTTCCAGAAATATTTCTGTGATCATTTCAGAAAATTTGTATTCATTTCAAACATGAAAAAGAAAGTAAAAATAATTTTAATTATTTTTTAAACAATTCTGTATTCTCTCTTTCCTGTTGACATTAATCATCTTGTTAAATGTTTGAAAAATACCACTTCACTTTCACATTCATAACTGACTCTGTTATGCTCTCAGTTGACTATTATACCTAATTATAACATTTTTTTAGTTTTTGGATAGCATTTCCCAGACAGGAGTTTAACAGTAAGAGGTTTTAAACAGAACAGTAGTAAAAACAGGCAATTGCAAAAGATAAACAAGACATTTATGTTCACTTGAGCTCAAGATATTTTAAGTTCCTTGTAATGCAATAAAAATTTTAGTATTACACAAGCCTGATTTTCTTCTTACTGTTTTTATGTCTAAGAATCTTTACAATTTTAATCTGTTTAAAATGATAGAGAAGTCCATAAAAACATTTCTTTACTTTATGCTCTTTGTCATATGTAGGCAATATTTAGGCCTTTTTTTCAGCATCTGTGAATTTATGGAAAATATGCTGTGCCCCAGCCCTTGTGAGGGATGCATAGCTTGGTTTGCAGAGGTCCTTGGCATTGAGCGACCTCCTGGCAGTGGCTCACGTTGGTGACAAAAGAAAAAGTAATCCTTGGATTTCTTTAGTTAGTTTTCCTTCAGATTACAGCTGGAAGAGAAACTTCACATTTACGCGGCACATCTGGCCTTGGGTTTATTTCCTTGAGTAACTGTGCTGCAGGCTTGCTGCAGGTGCACTGCTGCCTGCTCCCTGAAAAGTCTTTGGGCGTAAAAAAAAGTCTTCACTTCAGTAATCCAAAGTTTCTCAGAAACCTGGAAGAACTCCTTAGCTCAAAAAGCTTTTGTTGTGTAGACAAGGCAACACATTTTTGGTACAGAAACTTTTCACTGGAGTTGTCTGAGCGAGTCTTGGCTGTTCCATGACTGCAGTGGTGCAGTCTCCTCTGNGTACAGAAACTTTTCACTGGAGTTGTCTGAGCGATTCTTGGCTGTTCCATGACTGCAGTGGCAACAATGTAGTGCAGTCTCCTCTAGTATCCTGAATGCTCTCTGTATAGAAAGCATCATAGTATCATGCCAGGTAGGGTGAGTGTTTAGCCAGCTTGCTTTTCTTCCTTGCTGTTCAGTATGCAACGTTGGTAACCTTCATGACTTACACTGCACTTTAAAATACCTGCATTTTTACCTGAAAATGTACCTCGTGGTATCCTGTGGTATGGAAGTAATCAACTTTCTATGAAAGAATCCCAGAAATCAGAAGAAAAAGGCAACATTTACCACGTGTTTAGCTTTTTAAGGTAGAGAAACATGGAAAGTTGCCAATTTCATAGATTAGAAATCCAATGCACAAATTAACAGAGACTCAATATGTAATTTTAAGACCCAGCAGTTTTTAAGACAAACAATGAAATTTTTAGAGCTGACTAGTCCTCTCTGAAAGATCACTATTGGGAGGTAATCAAATAACAAGACTATTCCAACTGTGTACAAANTACGCTCTAGGATGTGCTCTTGGTCGCTGTACGGGTATTAGATGGTGAGTTGGACTAGATGATCCTTGTGGGTCCCTTCCAACTCATAATTTTCTGTGATTCTGTGATTCTGTGATTCATGGAGCTTCCAGGTCGATGTGCCTCTGCTTCGCAGAGGGGTGGTGCCTGTGCTCCATGTGTGTCCTGGTTTGGACACTGATGGAGTTGCTTTCAAAGAAAAATTGATGAGAGATCATTAGAGAAATACCAACTTTATTGAAAGAAATATATATGTAATTATATATATGTAATATATGTATATTTATATACAGACAGTTTTACCCCCTCATTTACGAGGAACGGGTCAGGCCACGGGCCTCACAAAAAGCCAAACTCACAAAGAAGCGCAGGTCATTAATATGCATGAAGGCCACACCCATTGCTCCACCCCCCGGCACTCTGGAGTGCTGCGGACAATTTTCCGCTCCTTCCCATGGTCTCTCAGCACAGGGGAGCAAAGGGAACTGTTTCTGAGTGGCTACTGTGACCGTGTGTGCTCGCAGCCCAAACCCCGCGCCGCTGCTCCCCCCTTCAGCCCCCCGGCCTGGCCCGGCCCTGGTGTTTGCGCCGGCCTGGCCCCAGGGGCCCTGCGCTTATACATGTGCGCTCGCCCTGCCTCTGCGGCGGGGAAGGGGTGTCCTGGAGCCCTGGTCAGCATTCCTGGAGCCTGGAAAAACTTAACTTTACAACAGTGTGACACCCCGTGCACTTATGGTGGGGCGGGGGTGTCGGTATCAGAGTTTCTTTCCCTTTAACATCCACCAGTCCCAGTAGAGGCAGCACTGCCCGGGCTTTGACTGGGCTTTGAGTAACAAGGAATGGCATGTCTTGTGGCAGTGGTGCGCTGGGTCTCAGCGAAGCACGCAGGAGACATACAGGACTGGGTCAGGGACTGGGGCACGGTGCCGCGGGGCTCTAAATGCCATTGCAAGCTGCAGAAACTGCATGCCCCCGCGCCGCGCGCCCTCCCCGCCCCAACCCCGGTGATCGCCTGTGTGGCGTCCTGGTGTGGCATCCGCGGAGCTGCCGGCGTGGGGCTGCCGACGTGGGCATGATCACCGGGGTTGGGGGTGGTGGGGGAAGCAGTGCGGGGTTTGGGCTGTGGGAGAGCCATTGCTGCAGCCTGGAGAAGCCCACAGAGTGGGGGAGGTGGGGAGGTCGGGTCGGTATCGGAGTTTCTTCCTTGTTAACATCCACCAGTCCCAGGAGAGGCAGCGCTGCCCGTACGGTCCCAGAGGGCGGGAGAACAGAAGACCCCTCTCAGCACACAGCGCTTGACCCCCCTTGCTTGCCTCACTTTTGTGGGGCAGTTTCCC
>WEKX01008346.1:51187-83502 GCA_013390025.1 Pitta sordida | reverse complement strand
TTCTGTGATTTATGTCAGAGAATAAATACCAAGTACCAAAATACTTCTGAAATCTCTGATCTCTGCCTGAATCCAGCACCTGGGAAAACTCAGAGTAGCATAGAGACAAGGTTGGCTTCCTCTTGCTTTCCTAGGTGTTTGCATTAGAGTTTGCTATTAATTAATTTTTTTCCAGTATCTGAAATATCACAGAACAATCCATGCCCAAATATTTCAGCATAGCAAGCACAAAATGGTCTGGCTTAATGATTCAGTAACCATCACCAGCTCACAGGAGTTTCCTAATGCATATGGCCACCACAGATCTCCTATACACTCTGTGGAGAGAGACAGCTTCTTCTGTATTCAATTTTCAGCATAAGCAACCTCTTTCTCCATGGATCATAAAGGAACTTAAAATTACTATGCAGTTAGGTACCCCTAGGAAAGGGGATGAATTCAGGCTGTAATTACTATGTACAGCCTCTGCTTATTTCAAGAGTTCTGACACAACCACACTCTGACAAAACACAACCATAAAGCACATATTCCTCCTTGGAGATCATCTAACATTTTTGTTTTCTGAAAGAGTCCAGAATTTCATGGGTAAAATCCAGATTTAATTTACAACAATAGCAAGAGAAACTAAAATGGCAAAAAGCAATCTTTTGGCTTGGACTCCTTGCCAAAGAGCAAAAAATGCAAGATATGATCGCATTTTTAGTGTTTACTTTCTTCATGCAAAATATTTTTCATTTGTTTATTTTTGATATCCTACATTTAATTTGTAAAGAAACAAAAATATGTGGCACAGTTAAAAAGCCAAATACTATATTTTGTTCATGATGTAACGCTAATTCAACAAAAGTGTTCTTGAACCCATTAGTACACACACACATAGACAGATTTCAGAACAGTTAATAATCCAGCCACCTACACGTTGGATGAAGTTGTGAGTTTTGGAAAAGCCCTAATAAGGATGTTGATTGCAATAGACACACTGGCTCCTAATAAAAAGAAGAAAAACAGACTAGCTGGCAGTCTGTGCCACTATGTCAAAAACTGAAATCTGCTAAAGATTCAACAGTTCTATTGTCAAATCAGTAAAGTGATCCTGATACTAAATCAAAGCACAACATGAAGAATATGTAAGNCTGCCTGGGCACACTGCTGCTGAGTTTGCTGTCAACTAATACCCCCAAGTCTCTTTACACCTGACCACTTTCTAAGTAATCCACCCCAGCCTATAGTTCTGTTTGAGGTCGTTATAACCAAAATGCAGAACCCAACATTTAGACTTATTAAATTTCATTCTGTTGGAAATCTGCCCATCTCTCCAATCTGTCCAGGTGTCTCTGCAGGGCCTTCCTACCCTTTAACAGATAGTAGACACTATCTGTTGGGTAAGACACTGGTGGCTGATAATCTTTAGCTGTGTTTCTTTTAGACACTAAACAAAGGAGAGTATTCTGAAGGAATCTGCATGTAAAAAATCAGTATCTTGCTTATACTTTGAGATGGGAACTGAAGGCTTAAATCTGGCTCCAACTGTCAGATATGAATAGTTTCCAAATGTGTTCATGTTTCACATTTTATTGCATAATTATCCACAGGTAGGAGGACAAAGACATGGTCAAAGGATCCCCATATGCTTCCTAATTGTGTACATGGATCATAAAATCCTGAACAGATTTTTATTTTTGTCTTATCCACACCATACTTCTGGAAATCTTGGCAGCATTTCAGATAATGGAATATTTATCATAGACCTCAGCATAGATATTTCTGACAGCAGAAGGTGATTTAGAAATACAGGTTTGTTGGTTTTGTACCAAAATTTCAGTGATTAAATTGACCTCATGAGTAGCAAGAACTATATCAGGTAAGTTAAAAAGTTATACTTAAAGAATTTTATGTTACTGCTGTAACATAGAAATGTTATCAATCTATAATGTCTAAAATCTGAAATTTTACAGGAAATGTCAAGATTCTTCTATACTAGTGTCAAATTTACATCAACAAATATCTAAACTAAAAAAAAAAATTAAATAATCTGAGAAAAAATAAGGCTGAAAACAGACAAGGTTTGTGTCACTTGATATTGCACAGCTAACAAGCATGTTTGCACCAGCTGAAACAATGTAGTATTACTTATTTTAAGACTTCATTAAATCAGCTATAAACAGTGGTTTGTTAAAATATCGAAGCAGTCTTCAAAAGTTCATCTATCATACTCACAAATCCTGGGATCTCACAGAGTGTTTCTCTATCATTTTGCTCTGGGTCACAGTAGATTCGCAGTTTTTGTATATCAAACTGTAATTCAAAACATACATGATCATTGTGGAAACAAGTTACAAGTGCAGGCAAAATCAACCTTTTTTCTTGTTTACCTTAAGAGACTTGGGAAGATGCTCCTACACTGACCTGTCCGTATTAGATATAGGATTACTAAATTCTGGTTAAGCACCAGAAGTATCATTGATGCTTAAAAGAATTTCATTTAGACTTTAGTGTATAACTTAAATTTTTTAAAAGCAACAAATAAAAACAATGGTATCAGGTAAACAAAAGTTCATGCCATTCTGCTTTGTTCCTGTACTCCAAAAAAAAATGAAACCACTGTCAGTTTTTCTAGCATAAATACTGTGACTACAAAGTGAGGAGAAACGAACTTCATTAAAACTTTCTTTTCTCCCTCTTTTACCAGCATAACCCATGCACTGACGGAAGGAAGTCATGCATGTGTCAAGCATAGAGGAAATTCCCTGCTTTGAAACACTCTGCGCCGAATTTGGGCAACCATGTCGCATCAATTTTGTCAGCAAATACCCCTAGGAAACAGTGAGACCAATTAAACACCCATCACACAGGACACATCAGTCATGCTAAGTCCTCATGACCATTTTTGTTCTCTAAGTATTAGAATTTTTTTTACTAAACTTTAGTCTACTGTAAACTAGAAGAGTAGGTTCAAGAAAACACAAAACACCAATGGAATGTTAATCTACAGTGGAATTACTGAATTATGGTAGTTTTAGTATGTGCTTACCTGTACCGTTTCCTCCTTTCCAGAATACTTTCCTATTTGGGTTAGGCCACTGATGTAAATACCTAAAACAGGATGTAATGGCTTCCTTTCAACTTCTTGGCCATCTATATACAAAGTTACAAAGTCTTCTGTTACTAAGAGACGGATTTGATGCCAGCCTTCATCAAACAGTGTCTTAAGAAAAACAAAGAAAACAGAATTGTTTAGAACAATGTCTTCATTTAGAAAATGTCTTCAAAACACTCCTAAGCAAGTGGTGAAATGTAATTTTATTGTTAAATTGCAGCTAATAGTTGAGATGATCAGTGTTACAGGGTTTACAAACAAAGAATTGTAAACTGCACTGGCAAAAAAGTATTGCCAAGTAAAACAGTAATTGAGAAGACGGTACAATTGGCAATAATAAATCCTTATTTCAGGATTGTTTTATAACTCACATAGATTTCTTTCATCTATGATCTTGAACATGCTCAAACCTGTATTTGTTCAAAATATGCAGCCCAAACCCTTTTTTCAGCAGTGCTATAATGCCTCAAACCCTTCAGATCGTGGTGAAAAAAACCTGGCACCTGAATGCTTTTCTATTTAATCTCTTATGAAAGAAGATAACATGATATTGGCAGAAAGGATCACAGTACTGCAATGAATAAAACAGACATGACTCTCACAAAACCTCAGGTTTCTAAAGCTTGAAAATGAAACAAATGACATAGTTCTACAACTAACAGAAAATGAGAGATACCTTTAAAACATTTCTCTCACGTAGCTCAGAAATAAAATTCAACATGGGAAGGAACATCTTTTTCCTGAGCCTATCTATTAATTTCAAAAACAATCTAGCACTTCAACCTAACCTAGCCTAGATGCTAAATTGCATGGAGATTAATCCCATACTAAATTGGTATTCCTAAGAGAAAACTGAAACACTCATCTTTCAGTATGTTATGAGTACATCTTTGTTACCTTTTTTAGACATAAAGTGAAATTAATCTTACTACACTTAATAGTATAAATTCTTTGAAATTATGTTTCTGTTTTCTGTAGATTGCTTTTTCGTTTATTTACAATGGCTCTCATTACAAGATAAAACAAACAACAGATTAGAATACATAACATTTCCATTTTTTAGTTAAAGAGATAAATTATCATAAAGATTTATTAAATAAAAAACTCTATTAAGAGCATATTGAAATTCATATTTTGTTTAGAGACATACTGCTCTAAAACTGTTCACCATAATAGTTGTCCTTGCATAAAGATACACAGAAGGAAAAAAATATGAAAGTTGTGTTTTCATGGCAAAGTTCTTGGATACCTGGGACTGAGGGAATAAGACTGATTTGTCACTGTAGCTCCCAGAAACATTTAAAAACTATTTTTTTGACTGACTTGAACCAAATTTTCTAACAGTTACCAGTAAATGAAGCTTAACACAGCTTCTTTATAAATAATAAAAATTATTTCCCATACTAATGCAGTGACCCCCCGCATATTTGTGGCTCACATATCCGCATATCCAATTAATTGCGGTTGGATTTTCAGTGAGTTGTGAGACTGTGCACGTGCGCACAATGTCCCAGATTTCATGGTCAGGAAGCACCAAAGGGCACTTCCTCCACTTCTGAGGTGCTACAGTGTGAGCCACACTCCCAGGACTGCCCCACCAGACCTTATTAGAGGAGGGTGTGTGGCTACAGGCGGAGAGTAGTTGAATATTCATGGCTTCAGTATCTTCACAGATTTCGTAACTCCTGGGACCTGCCCATGCCCGACCCCCAGCAAATTCCAGGGGATCACTGTAATTATAATAAAGCAGAGAAAATTTGGAAAGAAAACCAAAAATTTAACATCCAATAACAGAAGAATAAAATACCTCTCCCAAGAAAAAGATTAGTAGTTAAGACCTATTCCTTGGATAGAAGTCCTTCCTTCTATCCAAGGATTTATATTTAAAATTCCTTCGGTCTGACTTAGAGCAGGGATTTGAACGCAGGCCACGCTTCTCAGAAAAGTTGAACCCACTTGGCCATGAAACGCTCCAGTAGTAAATCTTTCCTGCTCTTTGTCTGCTGAATCATCTCTCTTTGTTCACTTAAATTATACTCTCGGTGGCAGCGATGGCGATCTCTGGGCTGCACCTATTTCTATACTGCTACAAATGTAAGAGCAGCACTTGAAGTTATTGAAGAAAGACGGAAAGAGAACCTTCAGATTACACTGGTTTGCATAAATGGAGAATATTGGAATAATGTGTACTCCAATAAGTGTTTCAGCACGATAACCTACTTCTTACCTTCACACGAGGTGCAGCAAAAGTAATAGCTTGTGTGCCATTTGTTAAACTTGTTGTAGTGAATAGTAATGTTTTCTCTTCTCCATTAATAGTGACTGCTATCTGTGGCCTCTTATCCAAACTCAGAATTCTCCACAAATCCCATGTCTTTTTTACTTTAAATCTTTGAGTGGAAACAAACACATAGGATGGAGGAAGACCTTCTGGAAACACATTCCTAAATAAAGGAGAAAAGGGGAAAAATAAGACAGTGCTTGAATATTCATATAAATATCAAAATAACTCTCGCTTAAAGCAAACAAAAAAAATTACTAAATATAGAACTGTAGTTACAAATTTCAATACCTTGTGAGTTCTGAGAGGTCAACACGTGAGGTTACTTCATAAGCTTTTGCATTAGTTGTTGGTATTTGAATTCTCTTTTTAACCTTTTTCTTCACACCTAATCCTACAAGAATGTCAAATCCTTTTTCATCTCGAGCTGCCACTGGAATTCTTGTTGGACAAACAGATTCTGAAAAGTAATAAATGCAATGATAGTGCAAAATATGACTTAAAACTTTCAAAAAGTACCCACCTACCTAAAGAAATTTTGGTATCTCCCTTTCAAGAAATAAACAGAGAACTGAGAACTGTCAGCTAAGTACAACATGAGAGAAGTGGTATGCAGAATCCTCAGGGCCTTGAAACAAGAATACTAAGATGTCATGTTTTACTGCAATTACATTCACATACTATTTTGAATTGTCACTAACTGTAGTCCAAAGGTATATATTACAATATCTGGCTAATAAAAGTATTGAATTTAGTGTCTAAAATTATATGGTTTAAAGATGCTATAAAATTATAGATGTTAATTTCCACAATGCACTACATATTTAGATTTAACATCCCTCCCAAATATAAAAGCAGTTAGAAAAAGGACAACTGCTTTTTCCATTTTCTTTAACTTGAAATGGACTCTGAGCTGTTTTGTCTGTTACACTGAAATCTGCTTGAAACTATTCTCACTTGACAAATAGCAATATATATTCTCTGGAAAAATAAGTTAACTGCATGTTAGGCCTGGTTAATTCTCTTTACATAAAAACATTACTAGGCAGCGGACCTAAGCCATCTCAAAGAAAAGAGATAGTAGAGTGAAATTTAATGCTAAAGCAAACATTGTACAAGGATAATAAACTGATGAAAAGAAATTTAAGTTACAGTTTTATTAAAATTATGCCAGACTGTTTACAATAAATACATTTTCTTTATTCATTTCACATTGATTCTTCAGAAAAGCATTAGTTCACAGACAAAGAAGATGTTAAGAATATATTCCAAAGTGGACTGGAGAGTTCTCTATCTGAATACAGGCCATGGCCTGGAAAACTCATGTCCCTGTGCCAGGAAATTATCAGCTGAAAGGTCTAGACTGGCGTCTTTCTATCAAATGAACAACACTTCATGAATTCCCTTTTTAACCAACCCAAGGGCAGTCAGAACCTACCCTGTTCTGGTGGGAGATACAGGATATCTAAACTCTAAGAAGATTGACCTAATTGTCTGCACAAACTATCCATGGTGGGAAAAGGCATTCCATCCTAGGGGGACAACTCACAGGTACTTGAGGCAGGAGCAAGAGGACACAAACTCCCGTTTGTTTTCCTCTCCACAGCAAAATGACTTCTGACTCCCAAATTAAAAATACATTTAATTATCTGTCTTTTCTACAGGAAAGAATTGCAATAAATCTGTCTAAATTTTGAAAAGTAGAATGTCTATTTCCTGAATGCTTCCAAAAAAGATTTTAAAAAAAAGAAAAAAAAGAAATACGAAGTCCAACACAACTTTCTCAAAACACAGATGCAGGATTTAAGTCAACATACTCATGATATTAAGAGTAATAACACCTTTTTATTTTTCAGTTTCTTCAACTATACATTGTTATCATGGATATATTTTTAAACCTATTTATTTCAAAGCTGAATAATGATCATATCACTATTAATACAGATTACAGATAATCATACTCATATACACTGACAAAAAATTAACAGAAGGGTCTCTTATCAGTTACAATATTGGAAATTTGGTGTAAAATCAAAACTAAATGCAGAAATAGGATTACTTGATGTGAGAGGTCCATTATTATGGATAAATGCCAAAGAAACTGTTCCAAACCAATACAAAACAAGTTAAACATGTGTAAAATTGTACATTAGGAAACTACTCTTTCTTTTCAATGGCACATTGAACAACTACATAAAAAAATCCCAGTCAGGTAGATTTTTTTTTTTTTGTCTTCTGGACCATTTTCTGGCAGATCTATTTTGATCACTAACTGAACCATTACACGGGATGCAGAAGTTAGCTGCAAAATTAAGAACTACCTTCCACGGAAAATGGGAGTTGCATTTTTGATCCACAGGACCCACCACACCAACTCTCCGGTCTATTCTGAAATGTTGTTGCCTTTTTGAGTTTTTACATATTTTCTGGATGCTTTATTTTCTTTCCTAAAGCATGAAATAACTTTTGGATGTTAAATCCCAGTATCTAGTACAAAAGAACTTTTCATCCTCCAGGCATATTTTTTGAGGTCTGCATTGAGTTTTCTTTGAAATGCATTTCTGATACACAATCTTTTTTTCCCCTTGCTATTGAATATTGATACTACAGGAACATTTTACTCTCAGAATAAATATTAAATATTCCTTAAATATTTGGGCCCTTTCTGGCTGACAGGTTCAGCAGGTCTTTTCACCCTGCCATACCCTAAAATAAACACCAGAGTTCTCAAAAGGCACACTAGTCCTCCAACCACAAGCACATTCTTTATTGTAATACCTACTTGCTAAAAGAACCAGCAAACCTCAGCCTCCTTTGTCCAATAATTAGGTATTGCCCCTGTGGTTTTATATTTACGTTCACATAATAACCAAATTAAAAATGCCATAGAGTATAAGCTATCTTTTTTTTCAGACACTTAGATAAACACTATGAAGAGAGAACTGCAAAATTTTCAGGCAGCTTCCTGTGGTTGATCGCAGCCAAAACACTGCTGTTCAGCCCCCACGGAACCTCCTCTCCTATCATCAAAGTGAATCATAACAACATGATACAGTAATACCCTGCTACTTCATGCTTCAGCATTCGCTGCTCCAGTACATCACGGATTTTTTTTCCGCAAAGCACTTTACCCCACTTATTGGCCACTTCATGGGTGTTTTTTCAGGTCACGTGACCAGCATGAGAAATGGGGCTCCTGATTGACTCAGTGAACATTTTTGCACACATACAGCGTGCCTCTCTCACAGCTGCACGGACAGTGGGTCACGTGACCAGCATGAGTATTGCAAAGAACCAACTTCTTCAACTCACATGCGGGTCTTACATAAAACCTAGAATACATCTGCCCCAGCCACGGGGCTCCCAGCAGCCTCACAGGTCTGTGGTGGAGGGGCCAGTCAAAGCCCCGTGGTGAGGGGGGTCCCAATGGCTGCCGCCTGCACCCCCTGGCTGCAGGGTCCTGGCAGAGAGGCCTCCCGCAGAGTGCCTCCTTCCCCTTTCCTCTCTTGCTCACCTGTCACAAGTTAATCAGGTGTTTCACCTCTACGGCCACTAAATTTGCTGAAATGGGATTGCACCTCGGCATGCTATTGGCTGATCCTGTATCAAGATAGCTGACCAACTAAAATTTTATTTCACGGTTTTCGTTTATCGCAGCAGATTTTTGGAACTGAACCCCTGCGGTAATCAAGGTATTACTGCAATCAGTACATGAAGAAATAAGGAAATAAATAACTTACAATTCAGCTATAAAATTGCCATTTTACTCATCTTGCTGTTCACTTGCTAAAGACATTGTGGTTAGAAATTAACCTGTTACCTGGCTCTGATTCCTCTATGAGAGAGACCTTTCCATGCAACACAAGTGAAGTGTGTGACATGAGGGGGAGGAAGCGAAGGGTCATTTCAAGTGAGAGTAAGTGCACTTTTATGTAAGTAATCAACATTCTTAGATTACTGCTGTAACAGTCATGTGAAATATTGCAGCTGAATTTTAAAGGATACTAGTTAACAATTCTGAAAGCTGAAAATCCATCTTGATGAAATATAATGTCAATTCTTCTAAACGTCATTTAAAGAAAATACTTTATTTAGGAGAATTTCTCTCTGCATGAAGTTCTGTTAAAGAATTTAGCTGAACTTAGCTGATTTAATTTTTGGACTCATAACTTTACGACATCAGCCACAAGGAATTATTATGATTTACACTTCATGTACGAAGAAATAAACACTAATGTTCTCAACAAAAGTATCACAATATTTTCTTTCAATTAAGTCCATACGCAAAGTAAGAGCAGACAAAAACTCTTTTTCACTCTTACTAAGTGCAGAACTATGGTACCACTGAAATACGACTTGCAAAAAATCTTGATAATACAACATGTTGGAAGTAGTACATACCGATAAGAGTCGGAGTGATATATTTTAGAAGCAATTTGCTGTCTTTTTTCTTTTATCTGGGAAAGCTGTTCTTTTATAAAATTCTCAGAAAACTCAATGGAGTAATGCTGATAGTATTCTAAAGCTAAAAAGGCACTTTATGATATTGGTCTTGTCTCATTCTTCAATAAAATCATTTTAAGAAACTTCATAACAGCTTGCTACAACTCCAGGCATCCTCTCCACTCTCATGAGACCCTACCTGGAATGCTGTGTCCATCTCTGTGGCTCCCAACGTAAGAAGCATGTGGACCTACTGGAGCGAGTCCAGAGAGGCTACGAAGATAATTATAGGGAGGGAACACCTCCTCTATGAAGACAGGCTGAGAGAGCTGGGGTTTCTCAGCCTGGAGAGCAGAAGGCTAAAAAGAAGAGGAGATCTTAGAGCAGCCTTCCAGTACCTAAGGGGGCTTACAAGAGAGCTGGAGAGGAACTTTTCACAAAAGCCTGAAGTAGGTTTAGATTAGATATTAGGAAGACAGCCTTTACTGTCAGGATGAGGGCACACTGGAACAGGCTGCCCATAGCCTGGAGAGCAGAAGGCTAAAAAGAAGAGGAGATCTTAGAGCAGCCTTCCAGTACCTAAGGGGGCTTACAAGAGAGCTGGAGAGGAACTTTTCACAAAAGCCTGAAGTAGGTTTAGATTAGATATTAGGAAGAAAGCCTTTACTGTCGGGATGACGGCAAGTTGGAACAGGCTGCCCAGAGAAGTTGTGGATGCCTCATGCCTGGAAGGGTTCAAGGCCAGGTTGGAAGGGGCTAGTAGAAGGTGTCCCTGTCCATGGCAGGGGGATTAAAACTGGATGATCTTTAATGTCCCTTCCAACCCGATTGATTCTATCATTTCTGCCAAGAGTCTTTCTTCTGGGTTTTCCAATACATACTAGAAGAAGTACGTATTCAGAAGAAATCCTGTTTGTAATGGCAGGCTATCCTCTTACCCATCAAGAAGAAATCACAGAATCACAGAAAATTATGAGTTGGAAGGGACCCACAAGGATCATCTAGTCCAACTCACCATCTAATACCTGTACAGCAACCAAGAGCACATCCTAGAGCGTAATACCAACCTAGATGCCTCACAGTCTAGCAGGCCACTCGCTGGATTGTACATGAGTATCAGGTTGCAACTAGGAAAACAATAAAGTAAACTGTATATTCACAGGAGTATGAGAATTGCTCAACCATTTTAGTGTTTCTAAATTTTAGCAACGAAAAAATTTGGGCTTAGGGCAAAAGGATACATATTGAAATTAAACATATATTGCATCAAAATACTTTCCCAAATATACCTTGCTTGATGGAGAAAAATTTTGAGAGTGATTTTGATTTCAAGATCAAAGTGAAAGAAGATAATTGTAAAGATTATTAAGACCCTTAGTTACATTAATCATACATTCTGCCTGTGAAATTAAGAAATGAGTACTGAACTACATTTTTCAGATATTTTATAACCATTTACCTTCACAGAGTTTCTGTTTTATTACTTCTTTAATTCTTGATATTGCAATATAGTCTTCAACATAAAACACGTAAGTTGATGAAGGTTTGTTGGCAATAGCTTTAAGTTCATCCTCCTCAATTTCTGAACCAACACCAATTGCAAACAAAGTGATTTGATTTTTCCTTGCTTCTGCTGCTACATCTTTGACTTCATCTTGGGACTTTCCATCAGTAAGAACAACTGCTATTTTTGTTAAAAATCTTGAAGATTTTGCAAAAAGATGATCAAAGGCAAACTGAATAGCTCTTCCTGTTCTTGTATTTCCTCCCAGATAGTGTATGGACTCCATTTCTCTGATGAGGTTCTCAATGGATTCATGAGTTCCAAGAGGAATTTCAAGTACAGGGTAATCACTATACTGGACAACTCCAACTTGAATAAACTTCGGCCCTATGTCAAAATTTCTTGTAATATTGACAAGCCAACTTTTGATTATTTCAAAGTTTTCTGGGCCAACACTGTAAGAGCCATCTAAGATAAAAACTAAATCTGCGGGAGCAGTTCTGCAACCTAAAAAAATAATAAAAATCAAATTAATATTTTAATTAACATTTTCACTCTCTTCTTTCACAGTAAATGTTTTTACTGTGAATTACTCTTTACATTAGGATCTATATTGGCAAATACATTCCACTGAAAGAAAACCAGCAGAATTTATCAGGGAAAACAAGACTGTTTGTGTAAGTCACACAGATCCAACCAGGTATCTGAAAGCCATACTATTTTCTATTTTCTACATTATCATCAGAAATAACTATTAAAAATTTAGAATTCAGTTCCTTAGCTGGCAATTGCATTTCATGCAGTAAGCAGAGAGGAATATGTTTTTTCATATCTGATCTTCAGAGATGATAAACACCAAAACTCATTTTTGTTAGCAAACCAAGTAGACTGCAGGGGAAAGCTATAGTCTGAGTACTCCAGAATTACGCAGTCCTAGCCAATTCTTTTATACAAACATTTCTATACAAAAGTCCCATCCACACTACACGCTCATCCTCAGATGGAGTGAATAACTCTCGAGAGGAGAGAATCACCTTCCATTGACTGTGAAAGAAGTTTCAATAAATGATACATAAGGTGCCAAGGAGATGGCCAAAACCATGAGAAATTACTTTGATCTCATGGCATGTGAGGTCACGGGGGTCATTTTGTGAAACACTGCAGCTCCACTGTCGGAAGGAGGGCTTTGTCTTGTCCTGACATCTGCCTACAGACATTTCTGGTCAGGACATGATTTCACCTTTCTTGAAAGAAATGGACCACAGTCTGCCAGAAAGATGCTTTTGCAATGCAGGCAGACTGAAAATCTTTCAAGAGACCAATAGGAACTTTATGGAGTTTGTTGTAAAATACTGACAATTGCTGGATTGAGAGGAAAAGTAGGGGAAAAAGATTTACTCTGAAAGTATCGCAGCCAGAGGAAAGTCTTCCATACACTTTTTACTCAGCCACTTTGCCTTTCAAAAAGCTACTTTGATTTAAATTGTTTTCTATAAACCAGATTTCAAGTACAAAACATGTTTTTATGGGGATTGAGATGCTAACTTTGAAGAATATGCAAGAACGTCTGTCGCAGAACTGGGGTTATCAGCTTGCTCTCATAGAATCTTTATTTTGCCTTATGTAGTTTCTCACATAACATTAAGCTATTCAGAACATGATTTCTGAAAAAATGAAAATACAAATACTCAAGATACAACTTTAAATCAAGACTGGAGCTTTACAGTTCCATCTGCCCCCTGAGATATTTCCAAGACACAAAAAAGAAATAAAGATATTCCCTTCCTATAGGAGAAATAAGTATTTAAGTTATTTATCATACATTTTCACCAGGAAAAATACACTGGACGAGAATTACCACCAACAGAAGTATACATGTGAACATCAAAATGGACACTAGAAATTCAAGGCATGCTTTGATGCTGTTTTATCTGAAATGCAAAAATTAAGAATTAAGACCTACTTGCTCTTGTTTCCCCATCTTCAGCTGAGATGTAATCATGAAGCAGCAGAACTAAGAGCATCTGAAAAAATATTACGGTCTGTGCCATGTGTATTTTATTCTCAAGGTCTTGAGAGAAAACTAGATGGAAAAAATTTAAAAGAAAATATAGTGTTATTGTATTACAAAACAATCCAAGCTTCTGTGGTTTAAAAACTGTGCATGAAGAATAACTTTGAATCGAATCTGCAAGCCCAGACGTGGCTACTCTGCAATGAACCATTGACCTAGAAAGTGTCAGTCAGGCATGTAAGCCCAAAATTAAGATCCTAAACTCAACAAGTCACCAGCCTTTCTGTGGAATCTCAGGTTACAGCAAGGCATATATACACACTTACCCCAACAGGCACATTCATGAGTAGGTTATATTCCCAGTCACACTACTCCAAACACTATCCCACTCTATAGTCATTATCAAAAGACTTGACAGCCTGATTCAAAATATGGCAAGTGTTTATGTATGGGGTATAGACTAAGAAGTGCACAGAGGTTCAAACTACCGTATTTCCTGTACGCATGCACAGCAGAATAATTTCACATGTAATTTAAGTTTTCAGTAGGAAACATAGCTGCCTAAGCAGGTTAGGCAGTATTTATGACACATAAATACAGCATCCTCTGTACCTCAAAAGTCAGTTTACTAACTGATGCAGTCTTTGCATAGTCATTTTTTCAGCAACCAGATAAATGTATCATTTTACTCCTCCCAGGAATACTCTCTGAGGCAAGTTTTCATTTAGAGCAATTTAAAATTTTACAGAATCAAAAACTGTTTTTCTTCAGTGCAATTTTGTCACTATTCAAACTGGGGAATGGAGAGAGAGAAACAGAGACATTTCTTCTGTCTGAGAACTCTAGCTTCTCTGCCGCTTGAAGATTTCTTGCAGGACTACACTGAAACAAATTGTTCTTTCCTTCACCCCTTCCCATTGCTAGTTCCTGCATAACAAAGCCAGGAATGGTATGATTTTAACCTTTCCAGCATTCTGAGATAACAATCACACTAGAGGTTATATATATATATATATATAATCTAGCCTTCCAAGCATAAATTAACAGTTCTCTTATATTGCATCACTGTATAGACATCTCGCAATTCAACTAGAGATTGTCAGATTTGGCCTACAAAGGGACAATTACTAAGACATTACAACAATAATGACTGAAAGGACATATAGGAGAGATTCTTTGCATTTCCAGAATTTATGCAATACTACAGGAACTATACAGTAAGAGGAAAGTAATCCTGAAAATTCTGATTAATATGCACTAAGTAATGTGAAAAAATTGCATCACTTTTTTATTTTTAATTTGGTCTGTTTTCAAAACTGGTGAGTTTTACAAATAAAATGTTATAGTAATTCACATTTCACTATTTATTCTTAACACTACCTTATACTACCAGCCCTAAGCATTCAAGAAGTCCATGAAGTCATTCTAAGTCAGTTTCTTTATCAAGTAATTAATCTGAATCTGTATTGATTTCCACTTGGATTTCAGTCCATTATGCATTCACGTTTTTCACATATTGTTCTTCATTCATTCTTTGTGATGGGCAAAACTAATGAGGTTATTATACTTGCAGACATTTAAAAGAATAACAGCATTTCCTGAGAAGGGCAAGGCTGTGAAGACATCATGAAGTTAGGCTCCATTTGCACACGCATATAAATACATAAACATAATATTGAATATAAGTAGATAAAATCTATAGTGACGAGTACATCAGTATCCCTCCTACCATTTATTTCTATATTGAAATCAACTATTTTGGCATAATCAGCAGTATAATTACTTTTATATTATCAGAAGTGCTCTACAACATTAAATATTACTACAGTTTTTATTGAGGGGTCAAGAAAGAAAATTATGATTTTTAAGTTAAACTTATTATGAGTTTTCTTTGGGGTTTTTTTTTAATCAGTACTAGTGCAACAGCAACGAGTAGTTATAAAATGGTTTCATTCTGGCTAAGCAATAGCTGTATTAAGTCTATATAAGAATATGTAGCAATACAAAGTACATAGAGTACAGTTTGATACATTTTATTTCCTAACCCTAAAATCAAACAGAAAGCATTGCCCAGATTCCCTTAAAAAGAAAAGGCTAACAAGGGTTTTGTTTCCATCCCATTTCTCCCACCTTTCTTATCTTTGTTCTTACAATAGTAGCAAGAGTAAGAGGCATAGTTTTGTTCTCTCTCCCTCTGTAAATATAAAAGCCTACTCGATACACAGAATAAAGGACAGAGACCTCCAAATAGAGCTAGAGAAACACATGAAAAAAGTGAGGACAGATGTAGGCAAAGATCTCTTGCAGCTGAGTGAATACATCAAGTCCACAGCTGCAGCAATGGGAGCTGTGAAGTGCTGATGGAAAAGCAACCTAGGTTAGTTGAATGTCCAAGCACCTGCAAAACATAAATGAATATTGGAAACTTCAGAGAAACATTACCATCACATCTCCTCTGCATTTTCAGAAATCTCACCTGCCTCTGCATATACCCCAGTGGTCCCTCAAGTATGTATTACAGCGAGCGTGCGTCTTTGGGTCTGCATCCAAGCTGCAAAGTCAGTGAATCGTGAAGAGAATGAACTCATGAATATGCAATTAAGTCCTGTCCATTGCCCCACCCCCCTCAGCTCTGGAGCTCTGAAGGGCATTCCCAGGACTGTCCTGCACCCTGTTCCACCTCAGGAAAGCAAAGGAAATGCCTTTTGCCCCTTCTTGGCCACAGAATCCTGATTTTTGCCCTGGTACCACTTTTTCTAGCCCAGAAACCGCGCAGGAGCTGGTGCTGCCAGGAGCCCTGGAACTGGTGACCACTCCCCCAGCAGAGCTGAGCAGGGCAGAGCCTGTTTAAACTCATTCCTGCATCCAGGACCGCCCGTGTGTCCTGGGCACAGTGGGAGGTGTCCCCCCAAGCCCCAGGAGTGGGTGGAGGCATGGTGCCTGAAAGTGTTTCAACCTGGGGCATGCGGGGCTTGATGGGGCTCAGTGCTGTCACTGAAAGTGGGCTCGGTGGTGTCACTTAGGGAGGGCTTGGTGGTGTCACCAGGGAAGGGCAAGCGCTTGCTTGCAACAGTGCCTACAAAAGACTTTTCCACTCCTCTTGGTTTAACTGTGTGGTGTGTGAGAGCATCCCCAAACTTGTGTGTGCCGTATATAGGGCATTCCAGCTGTCACTCAACAAGTCTCGTAGCAACTGCACATGCAGCTGTGTTCGCAGATGTGAGGGCTACAGTGGCCCTCACCACACACGCATAAACAGCACTGGTTGCCCCCCCAGCACTGCTGGTGGCTCTGACTTCCCTTTCCCCCTAAGAGCACTCATTTTCCCCTGAAGTGAACACGGTTAGCAACTTCACTACTTGCCTCTGCAGTGACGTCTGGTGAGGCTGCCATTCCGCCAGCCTTTAAAGAGAGGTCAGAACGGCAGAGGTTTCCCCTTCAGACCAACCCCTGGAACAGGAGCAGACTAGCTAGCTCAGAAGCGGGGTGGGATCAAGGCTTTCAGGATGGAAGCCACATCTCTACCTATCACGGTGGAGGCTTTGTTATCTCCCTCATCTCTGTCAGCAAAGGGATCTTTAGCCAAATCACTTGTCAAGGTGGCAGCAGAGGAGTTTGAGGTAATGCCTTCACAGGCAATAAAGCAGAAGTCATGGCGCTGCTCTCTGTACTCCTGGCAGCTGTCTCATTTGTAGCAGATGTCTTGCTGCATGTAACAGTCCATGCCTGGATGTTTTGATCCCCAATCCCCTGCTGGAGAAGCAACCACCAACTGTCACCTATCACACACAGCCCTTTCCCTGGAGTGCTGGCACAGCCCCCACTGCCCAGGATACGGCAGGGAACAAGGGGAACATGGGCGAGGGGGCAGAGAACCCAGCTGAGCCCAACCAAGTGCTGGCGTGGCACAAGCCAGCAGCTGAGTACAAGCAGCAGTTGAGTCCAGCCAATTGATGGTGAATGCCATAGTCAAGCCATTGCTGAGCCAAGCCGAGCTGGTGTTTCATATCAGGCATATTCAACTGTCCAGCCTCACACCACTTCCTTTCATAAGCGAGCTTAGACACTGCCTCTGCTTGCAAAAGCCAGTGTGGCAGCCCTGACACAGCACTGTAGCGCACATGACCAGCGGCGTCAGCCCCAGCTAAGTCATACTGTGGTTGTGCACCGCTGCTAAGTCCTGACGTGGCTCTCAGGGGCAGCACCAGCACAAGCTTGGTCCCAGCAGCGGGTGGCTTGTCATCGTCCCTCACAGTCCCACAGCGGCCTTGGGCCACTTGCAGGAGGGAAGGACCTCCTCCCAGCTGTAGGCAGGGGGGCGCCATTTGCCCCGCACGATAAATGCTGCATACAGAGCAGTGCTGCCACACCTGTGTTGCTCCCAGTTGCCGGCACTGAGGGGGCAGGGTGACAAGTGTGTGTGGGGGGGTATTTGCATATTCATGAGCTCATATACATATTCAAGAGTTGTCTGCCATTGCAGCATTTTCTCCACATGTGCAGACTCACCCCACTGGCTGAAAAATGAACAGCTAAGGATTGAATATGAAAAGAGCTGAACCGTGGATAAGGAGGAGTTTAGTGTAGTGTGGTCTGTTCCTGCTGCTCACATACTATTTTGTGTTTCTCCCTCACAACCCAGTAAAGGTACTAACAACTATGTAATTCAAGATTATTTTTGGTATTTCACTCATTTATGCCATAATCGCAATTTAAATCTGTAATTAAAAATACTTGACTGAACAGTCAAAAGAGCATTGCCAAAACTACTAATAATGCAAATCACTTCAATCTGCACTCCAGAAGACATTTTAGGGATAGGTAAGACAAATGGGCCAGTAGCTTAAATGCAACTATTCTCCACCATGATTACAATTTTCATGATTAGAGGTATTCAACATAAACAAAATAAACCTGCAGGAATTAATACTACATGGTAAGACTACACTCCATATTTATAGCTTTGAGCTATATATATACTGCATACAGTATTATGCAGATTATATAAAAGAGCAGGGATGATTATAGAATTTATTTTTTCAGCAGATTTTGGAGAGAAGGATTTTTTTCAATTGTACAAAATCTTGACACTAATTTTGATGCTGTACATTGAAAAACAAAGTAAGCAGTGGATATACATTATAACACAAGCAAAAAGATATTATATTTATGAAAGCATATTATTCTAGGTGGGATGGGCTGTTTATTTTTCATATGATTCAGTAAAGCACACAAACCCACAGATTCCTCCAGTCTACAGCAGAGAAAGATTGTATTCATGCTCCAAAATCTGAAGTCAGACATGACTTGTAGTTTTAAATCACATTTATTCTGGCACTTTGCATTTTGTTGGATTTATTTCCACTCCAAGAGAATGCTGTGCCAGGAGCCAGTAATTAGTTACTATGTTAAAGAAAAAGGAGGCTTACCACAATACATGGGCTACTGGACCAATCCATAACTGACTGGAAAACAATATAGGATGGGCAACTTATGTAAGTAACCACAATTGGCAACTCACAGTTCTGGCTGCAACAAATTCATTTGATGTCTCCCTGGAAACCGTGATTTCATCCTGTCTGAAAAGCCTGTGTTGTGTTGTTATTTCTCTCTTTATCAAGCATCTTGAGATTCCACAGGAATTCCCCTCCTTGGACGGACCCAAGAAAAACAAAACAGCTAATCAATAGGATAAAATATGACACTCAAATTGTACAGTTGAAATTAACCTTGCATATGACAATAGGATTCTGAGTAAGAAATGTTACAACCTAGTCCTACAGGAAATCCAAAAGTTTGAATTGTGAATGTGCAGATGTGTAAGTATCTATGTTATCAAAGAGGAAAACAGAAAACAATTTAACATAAAATACTACCTGGTGCAATAGTTTGGGAGACCATTCTGTCTGCACTAAGGAATTGTATTGGTTTTTGCTGTATGCATGTCCTGGCTTAGGGGTTTTTTTGCTACTTTGGCAGTGAGGGGATTAACAGCTCAGTTCTGGCCTGGGCCTCAGTGCTGCCATGGCATTCAAGGTTACAGAGATAGAGACATCTCTGTGAATAAATATATTTGGAAGAGAAGGAAAAAAACCTCAGTAGCAAGATGTAGGGTGCCGGCTCAGAACCTGCGTCGAGAAGCTGAAAGCCTGAAGGCCCCCCAGGCCCACGAGAGAAGGGGTACGAATGTTCTTCCAGGCATTCCGCTGCTGCTGCTGCTTGTGAATTGGATGGACCATAGTAAGCCTATGGACTAGAGAGAGAGGAACCAGTGATGTAGAATCCATCTAAGTCGCGACTGAAGATGGAGAGATCAAGCTGGAAAAAAAAGCTGCAGATGTTTTTTGGAGCCCAGAAACACAACCCTGGAGCTGAAGGCTCAGCAGAGATCCTTTGGACAGACGTTTTGTGCATTGTGGTAGGATTTGAACTATGTGCTTTGGCATGGGCTTATTATGACGCAGTAAAAAAAGCCAGTACTTAAAAGCTGCAATCCTGGCTGCGACTTTCGGACAACAGAGAATTTCGGAAGAGCAGAGAGATGGTTCCTACCCCAAATCTGGTCAGAAATACCAACTTGCCTGGTTTACCCCTACCCTATGTTCCCCCTTTGTCTCCTGGTGAAAAAAGGCAATATGACATCTGTTGTAAGAGAAGGAGGGGTGGGAGGAAAAGGCTGCCTTTTAAATGATGCTTCCTTTGCAGTTCTGATCTTGTTAGTTAGTAAATAAATCCTTTATATTCTTTACTTGTAGTATGCCTTGCTTTTTTGCCTGTGACCAGTTTTATTTTCCAGCTTTATTTTCCAGTTTTTCCTCCAAGAGTTTGTGGGTAAACACCTTCTCAGTAAAGTATATTATTGTCTATATTCTATGCTGAAGTACAAAAAATCTGTAAACTATGACATTAAAATGAAAAATAAATGTAGTATTTCCTGGCAAGTTGGAAACCAGCACCTGTGGGTTTAGCAAAAGCTAATCATTGTACAGACACAGTGTGACTTCTTCGTCTTAAAATGACTGGATAGATTGATGTTTCCACTCAAAAAAAAAAAAAAATTAATAGTAATCTCAATGGATCATAAAATCTGCATCTGGACTGTAATTTGTTGCATTAAGGCCTAAGTAAACACAGCATTATCTGTAGGACAGGGCCTCCAAAGGAAACAAGTCAGGAAGTCCTCAAAATAAATAAGAATACAAATTACATTGTATAACTTGAAACTTTAACTAATTTTATTTCCAGTTACACAATGATATGCAGTGCTCAAACCTCCACCTAACATCGCTTTTCACATAAAAGTTATAAGAAAAGTATTCTTTGAAATTCTATACCCCCTGTTTTGATAATATATATACAAAATACAATCCTAAAGAAATATTGAATCATATGGGAATGCTAACTTAATCTGGTCAGGGGCCTTTTTACAGACATTACATTTATCACTGCAAATGGTGGTATTTGCAGGTACTTCAAGACCACAATACTTACATAGGTGGTCTGTGAATTCTAGGTACTCCACAAAATAAGCTAATTAATTTCATATTAATTATTTACAACTTCAGAAATACTTTGCATAAGGGCCATCTCCTTCCAAAAACAAAGTCTTTTTGGAGGGATCTCTGAGGTATAGTATCAACAAAGATGGTGTGTATAACATCATACACTATTCTCTTACCTAAACTATAAGAAGTTGATCCCCTAAATTTGACTGAAATGGATTTTCTCGCCTCTGAGTCTTATTTCAAGTTGTGTAGTTACATTCTTGGTTCTTATTTGGGCTATATAATTCATCAAAATTCACAACTAATTTAGCTATAGTTTAGTCATAACAACTAGCAACTACAGTCCACCCTATTGGCTTCACATCTTAGCGGCATGGTTTTTTAGCAATGAAGGAGGCCCATTTTCGCAACTGCGCATGCACGACCTCCACGGCGGCCTTGGCAGCTCCGCTTCGCCAACCCCCCCGGGCTCCGCCGCTTCCCCACCTCCCCTGGGCACAGCCAGGGCTCCACCGCTTCGCCACCACCCCCCCGGCACAGCCACCACAGTAACCGATACACAGCAACACAGTGCTGAAACAGTGCCGGGGATCGTCTGAGGGTGTCGGGCAAAGTTGCATATTAATGAGCTGCCATTCAACGCGGAAGTAGGGTTTTGTGAAACCCGATTAAGACCATGAGTCCGCAATATAGGAGACCCGACTGTATAACACAATCCATAAGCATTGCCTTATATTTTAGGTCTTTAAAATCAAACGCTGTCCTGCATGTTTTGGAATTAACTTCTCATAGATGAACTCTATCTATGCACATGATTATTGGTTCTCAGATAGTATCAAAGGTGGAAAAAAGAGAATAAACAAATACAGAAAGCCAGTTTCGTTTCGGCCATATTGTAAAAAAACTTCCAGGACAACCCAAACAGATTTAAAATATCCACCAGTGGAAAAGGTATAAGTAAACAAAAACTAGAAAATAACCACTTCAGGGAAAAAAAAAGTGTCAAAATGTCTATGTCACAAAGGTGCATAGGATTATTCCTAATAACTGTCACAATAATTATTAATATTTTTCACAGTATCAAAATATTCTCTACATCTTGGCCTATTCGTTTTCAGGAAATAAAAGCTACTTCTTGTTTATTCAAACAAGAAAATAGGTTAATGATTTAAAGTGATTTATATATTTACTTCAAATGTCAACAATCAGTGCTTGAGTTCTCTTTTGGTATTAGTGTAGCAGAGTTTTGAGGATGAAAACATCATATAATAGAATTTTCATAGCACTTTAATTTCTGACCAAGATTTTGTTGCCTGCAGTTGTCCAACTTTTCAAAGGCATCCTATATATAATTCTGCAGGAGTAGAAGACACGTATTACCCAGCTCTATTTAAAAATCAGATAGAGTGACCCACAAAGCAAATCCAAAACTACATGTGGTCAACTGCTGAACAGCAGAGAGAAAGAGAACCAGGTTCTCTGCAAAGGACATGCTCTGTATTGGACAGCTCCAGGACAGTTTTGTTGAATGCCTTTTATTAGCTACTGTTAGGTATCACGAAACCATGAACTACTAATAACCTATGGCACGTACTTAGCATAAGTAGGTATACCTCTGTATATATAGAGAAAAAATTGTTCTTTGCTAGAAACATCTCTTCTGAGGGTAGATACTTTATTTCAATCCAGATTATAAAAAGGAAAATAAGAGATAAAATAGAATGCCCTTACTCTAGGAAATAAAAATTAAGCTTTATTCTTGGTACTGCTTGGCTTCCTCGAAGTCAACTATGTGCTTCTGAAAATTATGTGCAGCTGTCCTCTCTTTTGACCTCCTTAATGAAATCCTCTGCATTCTAGCTTCCCTCCCCTTTTTGGCAAAAGTTATCATGTTCATTTCAGCCCAGTCATGAGCACGCCATGTCCATGTGGGCCTCTTTGCACAGCAAATGGACTTAATCACAGGGGCATACAATTACATTCCTTTCTCCTCACTGAAAATTCACCAGGGAATAACAAATATAAACCTCCATTGTCCAGGACCTTTAAAAAGAATTTGCTGTTATGTATTCCTATTCAGCAAATCTTCTTCCCCTTCCCTACCCCTTATTCTTTTCCACGGTAGTAAAACAGAAAAAATTCCTTTATCATTTCATCTTCTAGTATACTACAAGAGTATATTCTTCACAGATTAATATATTGCCAGCATTTAGATACATTTTATAATCAGTGATTTCTCACAGATTGTGTCATTCTACACATGACCTGAAAGATTCTCAATTTTGTTCTTCAGTGGTAGGACAAAAATGCCTCCAGTGTCTTAATTACCTTTATTTCCCCATTTTTCTTTTCCTCTCAGCTTCCAGACAGAGCAATTCAAAAAGCCATTTATTTGGTTAGTTTTCTTAGGCTTGCCATTTGATATTCACTTTCTGTGCAAATGACTGTTTCTGAAATAAAAAGAGCACTTATTTTCAGTAGCTAAGAATTTCAATTTTCTTTCAGTAAGTAAGATAATTAGGTGTTTTGTCTCTAAAAAGTCCCCTTCACATATTAACACCTTTTATTATTGCATTTCCACATAAAGTTTGCTTTGTCTTAAGTTGCTACAAAGTAAAGGGCTGTACTCCAGCTCCAAGGTTCTTGGCTGTACTTTTCCACCTTGTTCTACCTCATGACTTTACGGTGAATCTCGTGATGTATCTCTCACTCATCCAGTCCAGTTGCCTCGTAATGGAAATGTCATAAGTAGGCAGATATTATTTCACTGGGGGAAAGAAGTTACACAGCTCCTTACCAAGGCACTGACATTCAGTTTGGCTTATGTTGTACCAAGAGCAATCTACTTTACCCCTTACAGTCATCTGTTATCAGAGGCAAGAGCTGGAGACTTCCTTGTCCACCTCCCAAAGGCAATCAAATCTCCGATAAAATGAAAGTTCAACCTTATGTAACTTTCCCCTGGGTTTTTGTCTTGGGCATAAGGTCTAATCTCAGAGCCACTTCCCATAGAGTGCTTTTTTGTTTTGAAACATTTCCCACAGTGAATAAATAAATTCATTCACAGTTCCGCATAGTCCACTCCCTCTCTTCTACCTTCAAGTCATGTTCTGCATAATTCACCCACCCTTTAAATCATTGCACAGATGTTTCTGCCTCCTCTTCTCCACATGGAACACTGCAACTATGCTTAACAGTGTTTATTTTCTCCTCTGCATTTTTATTTAGCTCTGATTATTATTCTATCTTCTCTATGTGCAATGAGGAAAGGGGAACAGTATAAAACCAGGGTCAGATCCCAAATGCAAGTAAGGAGGAACATGCTGATCTGGTCAAGGAGAGCTGCAATTGAAGAGACAGTTATTTAAACAGCCTTCCTTAGATCTGTCTAATGGAGTCTCTCTGGGCCACAGCTCCAAGAGAGATACTCAGGAGATGACACATGGTTGAAAAACTAAGAAAAAGAAATTACTGTATTTGGAGACACTGAAGGCAGTATGTACTTTTCTAATTGCACTTATAACTTGAACTTTTCAGTGTTGAATATTGGTTAAAGAATTACATACCACTTCATACATCTTCCCACAAACGTATGCATTACACTGATAGTCTAGAAAGCTCATCATGGGACCATGTGGTCTTTCCCTGGCAACTCTCCTGTTAGTTTGGCAAAAATTCACACAATTCTGCACACTTCAGTGAAGCCAGGGTTATACCACAAGATTTTAAATTGAGCTTAATAACCTGGTATTCTAATAAATTTTACTGTTGATACATCTATGCAAAGTTATCCTGACCTCTCCCCATATGATACACATGGAATTAGGGAGCTCATGAGGCCGTGAGAATAGGAATTACCTACTGGTACTCTTGACAACAAAGACTTCTCAAGAGTCTATTAAAGGCTGAGCCTAGACATACTCTCGCTGTTATACCAACTGCAGCACTCTTCAATTGCATGTCTTCAAATCACCTTAATTAGGATTATTTTTAGACACTGAAAGAGTTTTGATGTAAAGAAACCTTTTGGAAATGATTAATTCCAGTTAATGAAAAAAGTACAGATTGTTATAAAATATTTTGGAAAGAACAAGCTGGTAAACTTTCCAAATTGTTGGCTTAATTTCAAACTGGAGATCAGGGGGCTTAGGTTTATTTGCACTTTCTTTTGATGCAGGATATAAATGAGTTCAGGCAAGTTAGAATATGTTAAGATTAAAAAAAAAAGAAAATGGAAAAGAACTGACAGTTTCAATAATGCAAATCAATGTTGTATATTTGGTAAGTTAGACTAAACAGACAAAAATACATAAAAAACCCAACTTTGAGTAGAGTAAGTGATCTTCAAAATATACAAAAACGCTCTGAGTTAATCAAATCGTAGTGTTAATCACAGTATCACAGATTGATAAGGTTGGAAAAGACCTTGATGATCATCTAGTCCAACCTATAACCCAACTAAACCTAACATCTAACATCTGGATCATATCATTCATGACACACTTCAACCACACAAGTTGGGACACTCTTCATTCTGACAACTCAATTTCTCCCTTTCAAAGGCAGCTTGGATAATGACACTTTTCTATCATAGTGCACAGAAAAAATCTTTTTAAGATATTCTCCAAGTTTTGTCACACAGCACATACACAGCTGTGGCTATGCCACATCCAGGCAGAAACATCTAGAGCCCTCCCAGATAATTGTAACTTCCCAATTCAAACATAGAAAAACCTAGAGATCACTTTTTCATTCAACGTCTTTTACACCCACACACAAACCTGCACACTGTAAGCAAGTTGTCCACTACTACCAATAGATTTTACCTATCCCAAAGAAGATGAGGATGCCAGAGCTACATTCCAACCAGCTGATTAGCACCTCCTATTTACACACTCCTTCTGACACCATCTCGAAGGTCAGAGATGAGTGAATGTGAGACAGACTTGCTATACCTCTCTGCTGTACATCTCTCACATCACACAGGACTTCAGAAGAAGCAAATCTTGCTTTTTATGATTACTGAAGTGCTGCCTTCACCTCCGCATAGGTCCCTTACCTCTCTTCATACTTCACTTCATCATCTCCCCAACAGCCAGAACAAGTGACACCGAGAACCCAGCCCTTTTCCCAAAACCTGGGAGAGACTGGCAGGGGACAAAGAAGAGGGCAAGAAAAAATGTTATCTTGAGGAAAAATGGATGGCTGCAGAGGTGATAAGAGGAATCTCACAACATGGGATAGTGAAGACAATGAGAAGGATTGGTCTGGATACGAAGTGTGAGGGAATAAGAGAGACCCTGCTCTCACAAAGCTCTGTCAAACCCTCCTTGTCCTAAGAATACCCTGAGCTCTCCTTATCCCTCTGTCCCCTTGCCAGCTGCCAGAAGACTCCCACCTCTACTCCTAGAGCCAAAGGGCCCTTGCAGCCACTTCTCCTCCTGCCCTAGAGGAGCTGTGATTGACCCCAGCCCCTCTGTCTTCCCCTCTGCCATCTCCATAACCAGCTCATTTTGCCACATCTGTATTTCCTTCCATCATTGCTAAGAAGCCTGCAGCCTCTCATTGTTACTAGTTCAAACCAGAGCTCCAGAGCAAGCTTCTAGAAGCAATTACAGGAAACAGAAAAATCTTGGAATACAAAAATCTGCATTATGAAAAAGCCTTAAAGTACAAATATTCTAGGTGGAAATATAGATATCCTATGTGCTAAAGCAGTACTATTAACAGGCTTATTTTGAACTGACAGAAAATTCAAGGAAAAATGTAAATCTCGCTGGCATGAATTTTTATTTTTCACAACATCAATTCAAACAACCCTGCAATTTTTGCATGTTCCTAGTTATGGAGAATGGGTCTCGTTCTAGTGGCTGTGTGTTTTACATAGAGCAGCTATTAACTTCCAACTATTCAAAGCCTGTTTTACCAGAGCATGAAACACCAATAGAAAGATTGGCTACTCAATCCAACATGGACATTTTATAACTCACACAAAATTCCAAAAGGTTGACATATATTTACTCTGTACTCTTACTTCCACTTGTAGTATTATGCAGTATGATCAACACTGCTCATCTCCCTAGTTTCTATCTGCTGTTAATCATGAATAGCATGCCTGACATCTACCCTTGAAGGCTAAATAAATCAGCACTGTTTAAACAATGCCTGTGCAGACTAATGGTAACTTGGAAAAGTTTATTTTCTAAGTCTCACAGTGCCCCGGTGCAACAGAAACTAGACAAAGTCTCTCAAGCCATTTTGTCTATGCCCCCATAGGCCTTGTCTTCTACCATATATTGCATTTTTCCACAGCCAGTCCAATTCTAAATGAAGCAACGCAAAAGCCTTGCAGGGCTCAGCCTATTATTATGAGTAAAAGAAGGGAAGAAATGTCAAGCCTTGATTATTATGGGGTTTTTTAACTTAACAAAGCAATATGTCTTGCCACGGTGTAGCAATCTCCTTAACAATTTTCTGCTTACACCTAGATTTTACTCAAGAAGAGTAGCATTGGCTATTTACAAACAGATCCAGCTTACAAGCAGATGGAGCCATCTCCAATCCAAAGATCAGAGCTTGGTTGCCATGGGTGCTCAAGGAGGTATACTGGATTCTCAAGGCAGAGGATGCCAGCAGGCATCGAAATCTACACCCCTACACACTCCAGGACAGGCAAGCCAAGGATGTACTGCAAAAGGACAGAATGAAGAAGCATACATATCTCTATCACAAAAAAACTCCAGTTCTCGAGGTCATGCCAATTTGTATAACTGGGGGACATAAACACTGACAGTCTCCTTGTGACTGTCATCCTGGAACAAATGGGAAAGTTGACCTTCCAGTATCTGTCTGCTCACCCTTTCTAAATCCCACATCTTCAGATACCCACTACTGTGCTAATGGGTAGATTTCACACATTTTCAACACAAAATTTGGATGAGCAAAGCTTTGAAATGTGTCAAGGGCCTCATGGTACTAACAGGCCGTTACCGGTCCCTTCCAACAGCCCAGGACCCTACGTCAGCCCACCGGGGCCATCAGCTCCTGTTCCAGCTCCCCACAGCCCAGCCTTGCTTACCCATGGGTCCCACCACAGGCTCACATCCCAACCTGGCCTCAGCCCATCCCCAAGGAGGTCCCTGATGTGCAGGGCTGGGGCTGTTCTAATGCCCACACAGACATTGTTCCTGGCTGGGGTAGTGGGAGAGGCCAGGCGCATCCCTGCCACCCCTCCATGGGGAGCCCATGCTCCTGTGCCCTAACAATACTTGTCCTTTCAGAGAAACTCTCACAGGATCCAGTGCAACAAGCCAACATTAGAAAAAAATAAAAGCAAAACATTTTATAAGGCACATCTTGGTCTCTTCAATCACTCTAGTCTGCCACACCATTGTGGGTGTGATGGGAAGCAGCTGAGATTAGCTCAGCTGGTTAGAGCATGGTGTTAACAATGCCAAGGTCAAGAGTTTGATCCCTGTATGGGCCATTCAGTTAAGAGTTGGACTTGATGATCCTTGTGGGCCCCTTCCAACTCAGAATATTTTGTGATTCCGTAAGAAACAAGGAGTAGAAGATGCCTCAGGAACAACCAGCTCAAAGAAGAGAAAAAAGGTAGAAACAAAGACATCTTAACACAGATGATTCCCTGTCAGGGAACCTTTTTTAAAATTTTAGGTTAGACTAGATGACCTTCAAGGTCTTTTCCAAACTTATCAATACTGTGATACTGTGATTAAGAGCATTGAAAAGACCTCTTTTTTCATAAAAAGACAGTAAAAAGTTTGGATCAACTTTATTCAATGCCTCTCTAAAAGAGTAAGAGCAGAACACAGGGACACCAAATAATAACAAATAACTTAAAAACAGAGGTCAGGCCTCATCTTTTCCCACTTTTATAAAACGAGGCCATTCAAAAAAACTTCAGTGATCCCATTTTGGACTGTGAAACTAATTTCACAAGTAGTTGCAGGAAGTAAAGAATGTGGTGAAATTTTTAATATAATTAACATGTAAAACGATAATAACAATACAAAGAACAACATAAGAAAAGAATAGAAATTGAGCAGAGCAGCAAAAATATCTAGGTAATGGAAGTAATGGAAGAAAACTACCAAGTTTCATTTCAGTCAGGTATTTCTGTAATTAGTTGGGCTAATAATCAGACCAGGCAAAACTTTTTGAAATGTAGTAGGACAAACTACATATTTCAAAGTATGTTTAAGAACTGAAATATACTGCAAGTAATTTCCAAGATAATGATCATAGCCAAGATAGACATAAATTAAACCAAAGCAGTTCTGCCTCATGGACTGCTTGAGTATTAGGATCTGAAGGAAACAATGTGACACAATTTCCATAACTGTACTTTGAAACTCAGCTCAAGTCTCCTAAAATTTACCCCTAAGCCAGTTTACCAATTGTGATGGTGCCAAACCAAGATGTGCTCCTGTGCATCCACCACCGCTCTTGACCTTCAATTGCAAACGCACTTCAAGCAGAAATAAGAATCACAAAATCTAGTATAAAAGTTGGGCATGTGAGTGAAATACAGTAATCCCTCGAATATTGTGGGCAGTTGGCTCCAGAAAGATGCCACAATATGCAAAATCTGCAAAGTAAAGCTGGTAAAGCCTGGGGGAAAAAACGCGATGTACTGAAGCCGCAAATGGTGAACCTCAAAGTAGCGAGGGACTACTGTACTTCTACAAATGGATTACTGAGCTATGTTTACCTAAAAAGCTGGTTCTTTGAGATGCATGATCAGCATCAAGAGTGTGAGCCTGGCCTCCTGGTAACCTCTGCCAGCCCTGGCATCCTTAAGGGGCTTGGAAAGGTCACTTACAGTCTCTGACTGGAGGAAGGCAAGATCACCTTTGTCTTAAGGATTTCTGGTTGTTTGCTTAATTATCTGTATAATTAGACAGGGCTTTCCCTACTGATTTAACCTAATCTCTCCTGTGGCAGCTCAGCATGCTGGTTCTTGTTATGTCTCCACTGGATGTGGAGAACAGCTTGCTTCTTACCACTCTGAAGCAACCAAGTACACATATGAAGATTGTTATCACATCTCTCATCAGACTTTGCTTCCCTAGGCTGCAACATTGCAGTTCTTTCACTGTTTTCCCATAGGTTATGTTCTCCAGATCTCTGACCACCTTTGCTACTCATTTCCTGACCGGTAAGACTCTGCTGGAACTTTGGTGTCCAGAATCCCAGACAGTACTGATACCACACACAGACCCCAAAGTCACAACTACCAAGAGATGTAACACTCCTGTTATGCATTCCTGAATGACATTCGTCTTGATTTTGCATATCTTTAACCTGCTGTATCCTATTAAAGTCTTCATGCTGAAAACAAAATTTTCTAAGGAAACTACTTAGCCCAGTTCTTCGAATAAGTATTTTCTGCTCATCCTTTAGTTCAGTATTATGCATTTGAATAAATATTTGAGTGATATTATATAATAAGCACCTCCACAATCAATAAGGTTTGGAGAAAACTTCCAAAGAAGTTTACTAATTGTCAGAGACCCATAAGGCTTTCTCAGGTTCAAAGCCAGAAGATTTTGAGAATCATTCAAGGGACTGGTTTTCTAGCATGTGAAATCCTCAAATTGGAGACCAGATCCTTTCAGTATAGTAAGTACTATATGTATGTAAGCCTTGCACCACTTAATAGCAGTAATCAGAAGTAGCCCAGAGAGCAAATTTCACTTCCCAGGTACAGAAACAAGTATAACTGCAGTTATTACAAACATTTCTACTTTACTGATATTCTAGTCTATACTCTCTTGCCACAAACTATTGAACAAACTGATACACAAAGCCGTTAACTTTGTGCAAGAATAACATGGTGCGAGAATAAAGCAGGTTTCTGTAGGACATAGAAAGACATAGTGGGATATAAATTATTTCATCTAGTGCCAATAAACTAAGCAAGGGTGTCATATCAGTCCAATATGCTGCATGTGCTGCAGTCACGTTGCAAAAACCTAAAAAACCAACCCGCATCAGCGACACAGCCCATTATCAGCTCCCTGCCAAGAAGGAGGCACAAGTTTCCTTATCTCATCCTCACGGCTCTCCGGCGCCCACTGTTCTCTCCATGCCCAGCTCCTGCGAGGGGAGCCTGGCAGCGGAGCGGTCACCGAGTCCGCCCCGAGGGCTGACCGTGCCCGTGCCCGTGCCCGTCCCCCTCCCCGGCTGCCTCCCCAGCCACCTCCGCGGGCGAGGGGAGCCCCGCAGGCATGCAGCCTTGCAGGGATGCAGCCCGCCTGTCCCCCGGGAGCCCCGCAAACCTGCTGGCAGCCTCACCCCGTCCTTTCGCCAGCCGCGGTGTCCTACCTGCCGCAGACTCCGCTCGCTGCTCTGCCGCAGCTCTGCCCCACGCCCTCTNCGCGCCCTGGCACGGCCCTGCCTGGGTTCCGGCGAGTGCAGGACACAGGCGGGTTCGCCGCTTGGCTGCTCCTCGCCGCACCTCCAGTGCACCTCTGCCCCCTGAAGTGCCGCCCCCGCTGCCCCGCACGTCCCGGTAAGGGATCTGATAGGCTTTCCCCGGTCTGGGAGACCATCCGGACCGCCGGGTCCATCGGGTATTCACAAGATGTTGGATGCAAGAGGGGCAGGCCAGTAGTTTGAAGTCGTTTCTTAATGATGCCCCTTTAATTTCAGAAGTACTTGGTTTGAGAAGCTTAATGCAAGATTAGATACTATTTGGCGCCGTCCCTCAATGCTCCTGTTGCCCGTGTGGTTTCACATTTTATGAAGTGAGGCTGCCCACAAACCTGCAGTAATCACACGTCCCTTTCCTCTGTGTTAGCAGAGGAAAACCCATACCAGAGTTCAGCTGCAGAAGCTCTGCTCCCATCCATTCAAAACTCCTGTCACTTGTTACCCAAATGCTCCCCCCTCCTTGCCCCTTTGGACAGCACATGCTGCAAGGTGTTGCAAGAGAGAGATCCTGATCTAATCCTGCACCTGCAAAGGCAATGCTCAGATGGACACCTTGAATAAATTTCTCCCCATCATCTGGCACTTGTCCAGGTGAAGGAACAGAATGTCTTTTTCACATCCTGTCCTCAGTGAGTGTTGTGTCCAGGGGATTGACTGGTGGGAACACTTTGTCTTTGGGAATTGGTTGACCAGAGAGTGAGAACATGAATTTCCTATGTGGAGAGGTGTTACTAAAGACAGATGCTGGTGTCTCTCAACACCTTCACACAAACTTCAAGAACCTCACACTTGAGAGAGGTGTGGCAAGCCTGCCTGGGAAAGGCAAAACAGTATTTAAGACCTCTGGGTCCATTTCCTAATTATTATTTATACACAGGTTGTAGCTAGATAATATATCGCCTCCCTACACATTCATGAAGGTACTGGAGGAATCACAGAATCACAGAATCACAGAATCACAGAATCAGTAAGGTTGGAAAAGACCATAGAGATCATCAAGTCCAACCTATCACCCG
>WEKX01008346.1:0-51032 GCA_013390025.1 Pitta sordida | reverse complement strand
TAGACTGGTTGAACCCCATGCCATTGGATTCAGCCCATCTGAATCGTAGAGCTGTGCCACATGGGTCCTGTCCTCTTCTGAAAGAACGCTTGTGGAAAAAAACCCATTAATTAAATATCACAGAAGTGGCAGCTTTTGGACTAGATGTCTGGCTAACATGGATCTGAATCTGATAGGTAGGAAGGGGAACGCAGCTTCCCTAGTTCTCTGTGAATAATAGACACCTACATTAGAAAGTGGTATGGGTTTTGGGTGCCAGCAGTCCCAGGCAAATGCTCCTTGCTCTCATATTCAAAGTCCTCATGCACTCTGCCACTGCCATTTTCAGAATCTGAGACCAGTTTGTCTTCTTGTTGCTAAATGTGTTTTCCAAGACATTGTGAGCTATCTGTGCTGTGGGCACAGCAGTAAGCATGACCAGTTCATCTATTTTATGATCAAGGTGCACATTACTAAGAAACCTCATCTGCCCTCTTCCCACAGATCTTTCCTACTTGCCTTGCATACCGATGCCCATGTACAAGCTTGTTGCCATAGTTCATTCAGCCAGGAGAAAAATCTGGGTTCAAATGTGACCTTGATATGCTTTAACATGTAATCTCTTTTGAATCACTGACGAGCATCATTTTGTGAACGAACAAGGCAGTAAGTGTCTGTGTTGCCTGCTCACACACAAAATTCAAAATTCAGGCACACACCTCCACAGTTGACAGAAAGAGCTATCACCTTCCAATTAAGTGGAAATAAGACAGAAATTTTAAAAATCAACACTAGCGTTGTCTGCCTACTCAAACATAGTAAAGGATCAAAAGATGCTTTCCACTCTAAATTGTATACCAGAAAGGGACTGCTTGGGAACATCTGAAAGGAACATCTTTGATAGTGATTCCTTGTTTTACATTCTCACTCTGACCACGCGTTTGGAAAAGTGAGCACTCAACAAGGAGCCCATGTATATTTCAGTTTACGATGACGCAGTCTGAATAGAGATGCACTTTAGAAGAGAGATATTTAAGGGATTCTGCAAATGAATTGTCATGGCACTACCTATTTTAGCTTCAAATGTTCATGAAAAAAATTAATAACTTTTAAGTAGGCCATGGAGAGAGTACATAATAGCAAATGCCAACTCTGAGAGAGTTTAAATCTAACAAAATAAATATTTTTCAAAAGTGTAGCAAGTCTGGCCCTGATTAACAAATCTATCTCCTGGGAATAAATATGAAACATGATAGAGTTATACCTCCTGATTTGCGAGGACCGAGTCTCCCCGAAGGTCTCGCGAAATGTCTAATTCACAAACACACATGGGTCATTGTTATACATACAGCCCATGCCCATCACTCCACCCCCAGCTAATCAGGAGCGCTGGGAAGCATTTTCCACTCTGCCCCACGGGCTCTCACAGCACAGGGGAGCAAAGGGAAGCATTTCTGAGCCCTCTCTGCCTGGGGAAACCCCCGGCGGATCCCTGGGCTTCTCTTTGGCCACGCTGCTACTTCTGCAGCTGCCACTGGGCTGCTGCCACTGCACATGCTTGTACTGGCTCTGCACTGGGGAAGCCCTGGGGCTGTGGCGGGAAAGGGGTGTCCCCAGGCTCTGGGTGATGGCCGTGGAGCCTGGGAAATTGCAAATTTGCAACACTGCGACACCCAAGGCCCCTTATGGTGGAGGGTGGCGTCGGTGTCAGAGTTTCTTTCCCTTTATGTACGGTACAAACATGGGGAAACTGAAGCCTCCTGCTGGTGCAACAGCTGCAGCGGTGGCATGGCCTGACCCCACAGGGAGGGCGCACAGTGCCTCCCAGTTGCCGTGGCATTTATTGTAGTCCCACAGGTCTATAAATGGAACCTTCACAGCATTCATAAGGGAGGGTAAGCCTTCCATGATAGGGACCGGGCACACAGATACACAGGCACGGGGCAGGGATTGCAGCATGGAGAGCGGGAGGCACCACACACCCTCCCCGCGGGGCCGGGCCACTCCCACCCCACAGGGAGCACTGTCGCCGCCCCTTGGCAAAACTGAGGCACTGCACATGCATCGACCGGGAAGCTCTGTGAATCACTGAGACAGATTAATGCGGAAAATTTCTTGCAAACCAGCAAGGTCACAATGGAGAAGTCACAATGCACCAAGGCATGACTGTAATGCTATATGTATAAGCTTTGCCTTTAACTGCATCTTCAATTAAGTGTGAAAATTTGCAGTAATGAGGCAGCGATCTCAATTGCAGCTAGCCGTCATATGACTGAAATCCCCCTGTGATCATTCAGGCTTCACCAAAAATTCTTGTCTTTAACTTACACAAAAAGGGGATAGAAGGGTATGTCTTGTCAGCTCTTAGGCTGGTCACATTAAAATAGATAATGTACAAAGAGGATGTGAACACAAACCCCAGTAGATTGTTGTGTTGCTATTATGTTTATTCACCTATTAAATTTTTGCTATCATTGAATAATTAAAATTGTGATTTTTTAAATCTGATTATATATCAATAGCATTTTATATTATTTCCTGAATGATGTCTGAAAAGGAGAAAAAAACATTCTTATGTAAAGCGTAATCAGTATGGTGCCAGTGGGACCATACAAACTGAAATTAAATGAAAATTTGAACAGAAGTTTAAGGACAAATCTCATCCAAATTAGTCATTTTGAGGTCTCTGCTACATTCTTGTCTAGCTTCAGGCAATCAAAAATTGTGTCATCTTCCTCCCACACTGTGAAAGTTCTCGATGCCTTTCTTTGTCTCAGGATTCCATGGTTTCAAATTAAGTTTCTGGTTATTCTACAAACAAGTTGCATTAGCCAAGGCTATGTCAACAGAATTTTTTTTCCATGTGGAAACTCTCAGGAGTTACACCGAAATAAATCTATATCACTTAAATGTATTTAAGATTCAAGTTTGACTGACTGGGATTAAGGCAAGTACCTTTCAAAACCTATTTTTCTATGGCTATTTTCCTTCTCCTGAAATCAAAATCACATTCTGTATCCCTTGTTCTTCCTTGCTCAAGAAAAATTTTATTTTTTCCATTTTTTCCCCAGTGAATTTTTAAGGGACAGAATAGACAGTAACACAGCTCTGCTGTGTAAACTGAAAAGTTCAGAAAACATAAAATGTACATTAGTAAGAAGTTCATTATAACATAGGCCTGCTTCTGTAATGACTTGCACACTAGTAGCTTTGCTCAAAAGAACTACATGATGTGCAAATTGGTGTGTATATTAGTGTTTGCAGGGCATATTCTGGAGTTACGGAGATAATGACTCATCATTGGAGAAATCATGTGAAGGTCAATTTCCTCAAGTCCCAATTAACCAGGCACAAAGTCCCTTCTTCCCTCACTACTGCAACACAGGGACCGCTCCCATGTCCTTCAGAGCAGGATAAATGGAACAGATGAAGTGGAGGGGCATGAAACAGCATATTTTAAATTCATTATGTTTCACATAATGGTATAAAAAAATATATGTTTAGATTATTTTCAATCAGTGGTGTTCAGGTTATATAATCTGATCGATGTACATCAACTTCTCTCTTACTAGTGATCTCACGCAAAGTAGAGACATTTCTATGTAGCGTAGGCAGCCAGGCTGATACCCCTAAGTCCATGACCCAGAGATCACGGTGCTAATAATGTCAGGGCTGCAGATTCATATCCCAGTATGGGCTGTTTGCTTAAGAGCTTGATTTGAGGATCTTTGTGGGTCCTTTTCAACTCGGAATATTCCGTGACTCAAGATTAAGAATATTTTTTGCCAGCTTCAAACATAATTTCTAGTTTTCAGGTTTGTCTGGCCTGAACTTTTAGTGAAATTCTGCGCCTATGATTACTTTTATCCATCCCTATCATCAGTTGGTAAATAGAAGGAAGCTAGCCAGGAACCACTAAGCTCAGAAATAAGTGTTGATGTTGAATCAGTTCAATTTACAACTGTGCATGATAGATAATTCTCATGGCATCAACCCCACTCTGGTAAATAACAATAGCTCTGTACACCTCAGCAAATGCCCAATGAATGCTAAATTTAGTAAGAGTTTACGCTATCTTTAGGACACCAGAATCACCCCTCACACACTAATGAGGATGCATTCCAGACAACTTCAGACTGTGTAGGTGTCACGAATGAGAGTTTTAAGGTTGCTTAAGGAGTCACCAGCAAAGGTGTCAGCAAAAAGATAGGATCTATAGTAATCACACCACTTAGAATTTGTGCTTTATAAAAATAATATTACAAGACATTTACTTAATTATGCTGCCAGCAACCACATCACATTCTTGAACTATCTTTGCAAAAGCTGGTTGTATTTTAAGGGACAGAAGTTCAACATCCTTATGATAAACCAATATTTCTGTATTTTCCATCAGTTATCCAATAAACATCAAAGTCTATTTACCATATTGGCATAGTCAAGATTCTGAACTGAATTATTCATTATCATTGTGAGTGCAGGGACTGTGCGGGGTAAAAGAGAAACTAGAGTTGATGTATTAGAACAAACAACTGGAATATTGTAGTTTGAGCCCAGGTTTTGCAAAACAGAAGTTTCCACAATCCCTATCATTTAAGCCATTGCTTTAAAAAAACATAATTGAAAAGTTGTATGTCCATAGTTTAAGTGACAGCTCTTCAAAGCTAAGTGATGGCCATGTAGGCTCTCTGAGCACCATAGACAAACACTTAAGTTGGTTGTTCACTTTAGGAGCCCTGTCTATTTATGTAAACACTGAGGGGAGAACATTTAGATTAGGTCTTTATTAATAATACAAATCTGGAATGAAGTTATATAATATGGATAGCCCTCATGGAGGAAATGGGACTTAAAAAAATTTGGTAGTGCATTTGAGGGCTGATTTAGATTAGATACTGGAAGAAATACTTCACTGTGAGGGTGGTGAGCCACTGAAACAGGTTATAAAGAGGAGCTGTAGATGTCCCATCCCTGGAACTAGACAGGGCCAGGTTGGATGGGGCTTTGAGCAACCCGTTCTAGTGAAAGGTGTCTCTGCCCATGGAAGGGGTGTTGTAACTTGATGAACTTTAAGTTCTAACACAAATCACTCTGTGATTTTCAGAGTACCACACTGAGCATGACTTAAGATATAGAAATAGTTTCCATGTACATTGTTTTCATTTAGTCTGGTTGTACAGAAAGTTCTCTCAGATAGAAATTACTCTGATTTGCCATGAGAAAAAAAGAAGAAAAAAAGAAAACTAGGGTTAATCACAGATAGAAGCTGCACGTAGCAGACTCCAGTACTCAAGTGTGCTGCGTGGGAACTTGCTGATTCAACAGCTGTACTGTAACACAGGCATCTTGTAAACCACACTGTGACCTTTTTTTCTTTTCTCTTGTGAATTAATATAATCCATATTGATCAGCTGAAGCTCTGAGCTGAATTTAGATGTGCTGCAGGCAAAAATTGTTTTAAATATATTTGCAGTGGCTAACACTTGAGATTTTTTTGATGATGAGATCATTAACTTAAAGCACTTAAACACGCTGCTCCCAAAATCTGATTTTGAGCTTTTAAGTTATATAAGAATCATTCCAGAAAGTACCTCTATGGAGAAGTACTTAATATTATCAGTAAAAACAGGCTTCCCTCTTTTTCCTTTGGCTATAAGGGGAACAAGAAGAAAGTTCAGTCCTGCCTCAAAATATTGCTCTGCCATTCACAACTTCTTCACCAAGAAGAAACAAGCAAGTTCGTCAGGTAAGCCTAGGATTTCTGATCTAACACATTCACAGGTTCACAGGTTATTCTGAGTTGGAAGGGACCCACGGAATCATCTAGTCCAACTCCCAAGTGAACGCCCATCCAGGGATCAGGCCCACAAGCATGGAACCATGGGCACCACGCTCCATCAAGAAGAACTGAAGCAATGAATAGCCTTTAGGTAGTACCATATATAAGGAATGTGTTTAAATATTAGTTTATTTTTATTCTTAATTATTAGATGATTTTAGAATGGAAAGGCTGTAACTTCAGTAATTGCCTAACTTGCCATTGTTACTGCCAGCAGCAGACAAGATGTGCAAGAAGGTAGCTGGCTGATTGGGCAGTTCCTGTAAAAGTTTGTTCAAGAGATGAACTATGAAGCCTGAGGGAAAATTCATTTTGCAGATGGCTCTTGGTGAAGAAAGAGAACACAGTACATAAACAATCATAAAGAGTAGCAAGCAAAGAGCAGAAAATGCATGGAAACTTAATGGAAGTAATGCTTTTTCAATGGCAAAACGTGAGTGATTGTAAATGTAATTAGAAAATACTGAAGGATTTCAAGGTGCAGAAATCTTATGCCAGATGAATAAGAAAATGTGTTTCTTATCTGGCTCTGCCCCACGTCGTATAGGTGCAGTAGTCTTCAGAGGCATCAGATGGTAAAACAGCCTATGCTGAGGATTGCCACCTTACAGGAAAATAAATTCTGTGGTTCATGGAAGGCTGGAAGCATTTCTTGGAAGGAAATGGTCAGCCTCAGACCTTCTGGACCTTCTGGAGCACTTCTCTACAGACATCCATGGCTCAGAAGTGGTAGAGCTGTTGGACTCGTTACTGACTTGCACAAATGAAGCAGTGCCCAGGTGTTCAGGAAAAAACTGTGTTTGATACTAATCCACTCAAGACAAGAAAAGTGCAGAAGAGAAGTGAGCTTTATTTCATGTTAAATTCTTTTGTGCTGTTATAGTATTAATATTTCTAATCAACGTGTTTTGGTGAGGGATTTGATCAGAGTCCTGGGAATCCCTAGGACTCAAATAGAGTGATTGTATTATGAATAATACTTGAGTGTTTAATGTCAGTATGAAGAAGTGTGACCTCCTGAAGCAATAGCCTTGCATGCAAAGTGACAGAAGGACATTCTCTCATTACTCTCATTCTGAGCAAGGGTTCATAATAGAGTTAGAAAGATAATAAATCTTGGAAGTACATCCCTAAGACTAATAACCACCCTTTGAAACTGGGATTACTGTTTTGCAGAACTCAGAGTCAAGCTAGATGAAGGACTGAGCCTCAAGGGAAAGGAATGACCAGAAAAAAGTGCTGCTAAAGAAAATGCATCATGGGGAGAGTGTACAACAAGGCTAGTGGTTCAGACCTTCTTAGAAAGACAGAACTCAAAAGCAGTGAAGCAACACAAGAATAAAAAAAATCTAGGAAACAAACTAAGAGAAATGTCTATAGACTATAACAGTGAAAGGAAATTAATAGAACAATGATTTTGTACCTTGTGTCTTCCAAGTATAATGAAGAGTTGAGCACATATGATGAGGAGGAGAAATAGAGCATAATTTATGGAATATTGTTGGGATGAAGCAACCTCACTCTCATTGTATTTCCTAGCATATCACATAGTAGTTAAAAAGAAATTAAATGTAACATTAGTGGATGCCTTGACACAATGATCACTATGATCTTCTGCACTTGTAACGGTATGAAGCAGCTGACAGAGACATGAAGGGACAAAGATTTCTGTTTACAAAAGTCTTCATTCGCAAAAAGGTCAAGATCTTCCACCTCACTCTACAAGAGAATAAAAGGTAAGAAACAGAATGTATTTACAGTTTTGACTCATTGAATACATGGTTATCCTTCAAGCTGAATGATCTTTCAGAGATGGAAGGGAAGAATAAAAACAGCTGTTATGATAACCTATGGATTGCTTCAGTGGTGGAGAATTCCATTTAGACTCTTGAATGCACCAGGGACATTTCAGATGTTTGTGAATAGTATAACCCAAGTTCTGAGGATCAAAAAATACCCTCACATCCTTAAATGACTTCATCTGTTCCCATAAAACATGGGTGGAACATCTGGTATAAGTGGAAAGTACACCAAAACCTTTGGAGCCAGGGTTTAAATTTGTGAGAAATAATGCTCATTTACAAAGGATCGTACAATTTTCCTGGGACAAAAAGTCAGTGATGGTGAGCTGGAACCTTGTGTCCAAAATAATGGAAAGTTCCTACATATGTGAAGAGGGCACAGTGACTTCTAGGGCAGCTTTGTACCGAGAAATAATCAAAAGACTAATCCTGAAGAAAGGAATGACTTCTAAATTATGTTGTGCTTGACAAATCCCAACTATTTGCCACATACCTGTGATAAGTAAAAGTTTTCTTTTAAACTTGCTCTCAAAAAAAAAATCAAAAATCAAATTCAACAAGCACAGAACAAAAATTGTCAAAAACCAAAATTAGAGAACTGTCAAAGTTCATTTATTTGACTCCTATGGTGATCCTCCATTTTTGTCGTAAAGTTAGTTACTGGATACAGAATTCACAGATACATAGAAAACAGAATCTGGAATAGATTGTGATGTTTGTGAATTCACAAGCTACATAAACATGCACTTAAATAACACCACAATGATGGAAAGTGAAAAGTGTTTGGTTATTTAGATTGAGCTACAGACCTAGTGAGAGTAACTCCATTCCCTATTTAAAGTCCTTTGTAAAGTGGATTTTCAGCAGCGCTGGAGAACGCTTTCAGCTAATCAGGTCAGCTGTGTTACCTGAGTAGCTTTACTCTGCTTCCTGTAAAGAAAACACCAAAAAGCAAGTAGAAACAGTCAAATTATTTTTAGCTAGATCCCATCAGTCTGAGTCAAACTACAGGCTAAACCTATAATCACAGAATCATGGAATTAGTAAGCTTGGAAAAGACCATGGAGATCATTGAGTCCAACCTATCACCTGTTACCTAACCTGTTGTCATCCTGCTACCAACACACCATCCTACCAATAAAACACTAATAGGTCATGCTACAACATGCTACATCATCCAACTTTTTCTTAAAGACCTCTAGGGACAGTGACTCCACCACCTCCTTGGCATGCCCATTCCACTGAGAGATCACCCTCTCTGGGAAAAGGTCCCTTCTAATCTCAAGTCTAAATCTCCCCTGACGCAGTTTAAGACTGTGTCCTCTCATTCTATCACTGGTAGCCAGAGAGAAGAAACCAACCCCCCTGCGGCTACAGCTCCCTTTCAGGGATTGTAGAGAGCAATAAGGTCTCCCCTCAGCCTCCTCTTCTCCAGATTGAACAACCCCAGCTCTCTTAGTCATTCCTCATAGGGCTTGTGTTCCAGCCCCTTCACCATCCTCATCGCCCTTCTCTGGACACACACAAGGATCTCAACATCCCTCTGAAACTGAGGAGCCCAGAACTGAACACCGTATTCAAGATGTGTTCTAACCAGTGCTGAGTACAAGGGGAGAATAACTTCCCTGGTCCTATGGACAACACTATTCCTGATGCAGGCCAGGATGCCATTGGCTTTTCTGGCCACCTGGGCACACTACTGGCGCATGTTAAGTTTTCTATCAAACAACAGTCCCAAATCCCTTTCCACCTGATCATCCTGCAGCCGCTCCGCCCCCAGCCTGTAGTTCTGCATGGGGTTATTGTAACCAAAGTGTAGGACCCAACACTTAGACTTGTTGAACTTGTTGAACCCCATGCCATTGGATTCAGCCCATCTATCCAGCCTATCAAGGTCTCTCTGCAGAGCCCTCCTACCTTCCACCAGATCAACATTTATTCCTAGCTTGGTGTCATCCGCCAACTTGCTAATAATAGACTCCATCCTTTGGTCCAGATCATTCATAAAGATATTGAACAGGACAGGTCCCAACACTGAGCCCTGAGGCACCCCACTAATGGCCGACCTCGAACCGGACACAGCATCATTAACCGCCACTCTCTGAGCTCTATTATCCAGCCAATTCCTGATCCAGTCCACTGTAAACCCATCCAAGCCACAAGCCTCCAGCTTCACCAGGAGTTTGTTATGGGGGACAGTGTCAAAGGCCTTATTAAAATCCAGGCACACGAGATCAACAGCTCTTCCCTCATCAACTGAAGCCATGCTGACTAGGTCTGATCTACTTACCCTCCAGGAGATGCAACATAATTTTCCTTAAGATGGTTAAATTGAAAAAAAAATGGCTCCCCATTTGAGCCATGAAGCACTGAACCCAGTATGGTAGATGACTGTGGCTGCATGTGCTACATGGCATACTATATAGATTTCTAAGGGTACCAGAGGGAAAAAATCAGTTTGAAAAATAAATTTCTCCTAATCATTAAAATGGCTAAAATTAATTAAAAAGTCATCCATTACTGTTAATTCCTAAAAATATTATAACTTTTGGTAAGCTGAGGGCATGAAACTCAATGAATCATAAAAAAGAATAAAAATCATGACATCATAGTTCCCATTCTTAATCATTTCCCTTTAGTGTTTGCGTAATTTACTCTTAAAGATATCCAGCAATAGAGAACTTCCACTTTATCTAGGCAATATCTTAACAACTTGATTTACCAATACTGTCAAAAGTTTTTCTTCATATCAAACCTTATCTTTTTTGCATTGTGTGTATAATTTCAAGAGATCATCTTTAATTAGTTTAATTAGTTTTTTCCCAGTTTCCTAATTTTAAGACCAAAAGTGTCTCATTTACTATGTTCCTTTGCAAGTAAAGAATCCTTATTTGCATTTTAAGAGCAATATTTTGTTCATGTTAATAAAGAATTAGTGAAATTTAACTTTTTATCATTTACTACTTTCATTAAAGACATGAAAGGCAAAGCGAGTAAGGGCAAAGTCAGATATTGCAGAATATTGCATCTGTGCTCTAGCCTAGTCAGTACTAGAAATTTATTCTTCATGTAGAGAAAGAATTTATATAGATGAAGTCTGGCCCTGTTGAAAATCTGTGACAGAACTGCCATATGTTTCCTTAGGGCTAGTATTTCAAAAAGGGGTGTTAAAACAGAAGTTCATATTCTACGTTTTTTCCTCCCTCTTCATTATTTGTCTATTGGGCAATACCTTCTCTTCTATCTCCTGGTGTTATTTTCCTGGGTTTGCCTGTGTTCTGTTTTTTTCAAGAACCTGTAAGTTGCAAGCAGATGAGAAAATAATCACAGAATCACAGAATCACAGATTACTGTGAGTTGGAAGGGACCCACAAGGATCATCGAGTCCAACTCTTAAACAGCACCACTGCCTCCCTGGCAGGAATCGAACCCTGGTCTCGTGCATGAGGAATGGGGACACTCACCACTGTGCTAAAGTAATGTTAAATGACATTACATTGCTACTTAAGTAAACTGTCTGATTCATGTTCTGGCCTTCCATATAAAAGTTTTACAGTTATTGAGGTATAATAGAAGTTAGGGAAAAGTGCTCCCATCTATCTGTCTTCTACAGTCTATCAATTTAAGATCTTATAATTCACTTTCTGCTGAAAATTCATGTACATCCGTAAGTTTATATCAAATAAAATACAACTCTTGATTTTTAGTACACTAGATAAGAGTGCTGGGGGTTATTCAAGGTGTGTATTGACTTCAACTAGAAAATTGTATTACAAAGCCACAGATTTTGCATTCATATTCCATTCTTCTAATACCACATATTTAAGCACATCATTTTTATTAGGCTCCTCTTGCCAACTCCAAGAAACAGGCATTGGAAATTAATTTGAAATGGAATACTTCTATTCCTAACAATCTGTCAACCATTCACTTAACATAATTTAATGAACATAGAGGCAGCTGTCAACGTACAATAAACAGAGGAGTAATGATATCACAAAATTAGATAATGGAGATTTTTGTCAAAGGATGTTATAAATTGAAGTTAATCAGAAATGCTCAAGGCAAGTCTAAGATTCAATGTGTATTTTTAATATAGTTATCTGGAATAACTCCAGGATACTAGACTTCTGGCATCTCCAGAAACAGCAATTTTTCCCTTTCCATTCTGCCTAACGCATACGAATTCCGACTAAGTAAATGGATTATTCCTCTATCTCTTACAAGAGCTAAAATGTGAACTTACAGCCAGAAAAACAAGGAAAACATAAGGGGATGATAGGAAAGAAAAGTCAGGAAAGAGTACATGAAATGGAATTGCATTTGAGGAACTACAGCCTCCTGAAATGACCTGATTTCTCAGTGCTCTAAGGCTTGCTTTGCTCCTCTACTGGTTTGCTGCAATGACTCAATGATTTTCTGACTCCTTTTCAAATCTGCTGGACCCTGCATAGGTCAGAGAATAGGGATGAGTTTTCTTCCCAGTTCTGTAGTTTCAAGTGCTACTGCTCAAAGTATAATCAAATCCATCCTGTTATTACACAAGGTTCAGCAATAAACTGGTGCAATAAAATTGTGTCTCTAGCGCAAAATCTGATTCCAGTGTCTTTGAGAACTTGATTTCTGGAAACTTAGGAAGTGAATCAAGAATAATACTTTCCTCCAAGATCAACACATCATCACCATTTATTGCCCTTTGACATATGGGAAAAAAATGGCAGATCATGTATTGTGTGACACTGAGCTGTTTTTCCATGGTAGCGCATGCACCATGCTAAACTGGCATCAAATAAAGGATGGTTGTTAAAAAGCCAATACCCAGCTGAAGAAACTTTAAAAAATGTGTTAAGATGGACCTTAGAGAAGAACAGAAGTGAAAATTAGGTTCTTTTTGAAAGTGTGAAATTTTACATTTCAATGTTCTGGATTCCACCTTAACCCATGGAAGGAAAAGGGATGTTATGCACAGGAGCTGAAAAAAAACCTCAAGCCGAAACACCAAATTGTTATGAATGAGCCAAAAGAAGGTGACTGTCATTGCAATCTCTCAGCAGCCCCAAAGGGAGGGAGGGCAGACAACATGTGGAGGTGGAACTGCAGGCTGAGTCATTCCAGGGTTCATTTATGGAAAGGTCAGTGGGGAATGGAACAGGGACCAACTAGCATTACTCAATTGCTCTCTGAGTTAACATTTCCCATACTCTGATGTTTCTCTCCACTTCAAGTATGTCCTTCCACTCAGCATCTTTTATTTGGAAAATCTAGACTGTTTCCTTGCAAAATGTATATGCTCTAGTTCCTAGAAGCAGTTTTGTAAACCACTGCATGTCCAAAGCTAATGTCAGCACCATGCAATGCCCCTAAGACCATAACTTTTCCTGGGAGAATAGCAGTAGTCCATGAGTACTCTGTTCAATCTTGATGTAAATTAATGACAATTGATGACAAGTTTGGCTAGACTTTGTCTTAAGATTCTGCTGTTTCTTTAAATAGTAAAGGGGAAAATAAAAATTGCACAGAGGTTAATAAAGATAATTCTGTTTGCTCCATGAAAAAAAAATATTTCCATAGCATGTCATAGATTTAATTTTCCTTGCTACACAAAGCTAGGGTGAAAAATAAATCTATTTGACCATGTGATATTTATATACAGTAGGGCACTCCAAGCCTATTTGTTTACAACTAAAAAAGCCCCAAACCAACAAACAAACCAAACCAAATACTAGAGCCTTTTTCTTGTATATTTAATGTCTTCAAGGGTGTTTGCTTTTTTCTTAAGACTGCTAAATTCATTTTCTCCTTTTTCTTCAAGCAGATTTTATAATGAACATTTTACACATCATCAAAATTAAACATTGACAATGTTAATTTTCTGAGGTGTTTTTATAACATTCCAATTTGTATTCAGACTTTAAAACTGGGCATTTTCTAAGTGATATCCAATAATTTTTTTATTTTTGTTTTACTTTTTTTAACAGTTCTGTGGTATCACTGTATCACAACTCCCAGAACTGAGACTGTCTGGGAGAACTTACTCCTGCCAATAAATTTGGACCTGAATAATGCACAGTTCCTCAGTGACTGTGCCAACAGACTAACCTTCTCATGTTACATCTGGCATTAAAATATACAGACTATTGAAAACATGCTTTTTTTTCCCCCACTGCTCTTGCCTCTCTGTACCAGGCTTATTGCTATTCAGTAAAAAACATAGCAAACACATTCTTTGCATATATCACACCTGTTTGTAAAATGTTTACTTTTATTTAGAAACTTCTACTGATTTTCAAATATAGATAGAACAAATTGTGTATAAGATTTGTATAGAATACAGACTTTTGCATATTTCACTATGCATGTTCATAGCTTCATATTTTTATTCAAAGATTAGATGAAATATTGCTATAAGCAGTTTTGTCTAAAAACCTATACCATGAGGTCAGAAAAAAACATGCAAATTTTCATAGTCTTGTGTACACCAGGCAGCGGTGTTCAAAGTGAAACAATACTGCCATAAATAGTTTTAAAAAGGCAGTAAGAGTCATGCCAGAACAAAACTGAACAGTTTCTTTCATCCAGTTCATTCCAATGATTGCAAAGTGTGGTGTCAAATAGCTTAGGCCTGATATAGCTGACCTCATTTTAGTTACTACAACTTGGCATTCATTGTCCTCTAAAGAAAAACACTAGAAATACACTATTGGGAACAACATGTGTAAATTAAGTCATTTCAGGTCAATCGCCCTACATGCAGTTAGACATAATCCTCCAGATGCTGAGCTCAACCCATCCCACCACATGCTCTGCCCACACGTCCCACCACATGCTCAACCCATCCCACCACATGCTCTAAGCAGTAGAGTTTTCTAAGAGCCACAGCCCTCACAGCCTCACAATAGTAAAACACATATTAAAGACCTTCTTGAGCACTGAATTTAATAGGGCAAAAGCACTCATGGAGACTAACCAAACTGGTTACTGCATCATTCTCCCATAAGAAGAGTGCCGCGTGCTGTGTAGCACCTCAGGAAAGTGAAGGAAATGCCTTTTGCCGCTTCCCAGGCGCGGAATCCCAGCTTCTGGACTGGAGCTCTGTTTCTGAGTACAGAAACCCTGCAGGAGGCTGCACCACTGGGAGCCTTGGAGCCAGCAACTGCCCTCCCATTGGAGCTGATTGGGCATGAAGCCTCTTGCTACTGTTTATTCTCTGCTGTGTCTATGCTGGGGCCAACATGGTGGAGGCGCTGCGGTGTTCCAACAAATCGAGGGCAGCTTGCCCTCGGCCGCCATCTTATGCCGCTCCAGAGCAGGACCCTGTGGGACGGTTGCAGAATGGTGGTGGTGCAGAGTGGGTAACCCAGTGCTCCATAATGGCAGCCACAGTTGCGCAGTCTGGGACGCAACCACTGGTCTGGAGTGGGCTGAAAGATTCACTGCTGTCAAATGGCCAGCCCCTGAGCCCCGACCGACAGGGGTGGGCTCTCTCTGATGGGAAAGGGAGCGTGGGGAAATGGAGCTACAACCAGGGAGCGGCAGCTAGAGGAGGTGATGGGGCCGACCCCAGTACCAGGCAAGGTGGTTTTTCTGGGTTTTTTTGGGTTGAATTTTTTTGTCCTTCCCCACCCTCCAGAATGTTTTGGCTTGTGGCAGCGGGCTCTCTGTAGGCTGAAAGATGCACGCAGCCAGAACAACATGATAGCCTGGGCAGGCCAAGGGGCAAATTTGCATATTAGTGAGTTGCCATTCTACACGGATGGAGCTGGACAAGATCCGCGGTACCAGGTACCCCAGCTCTCGTAGTCATTCCTCATAGGGCTTATGTTCCAGCCCCTTCACCATCCTCATCGCCCTTCTCTGGACACACACAAGGATCTCAACACCCCTCTTAAACTGAGGAGCCCACAACGGAACATCATATTCAAGATGTGGTCTGATCAGTGCTGAGTACAGGGGGAGAGTAACTTCCCTGGTCCTACTGGCAACACTATTCCTGATGCAGGCCAGGATGCCATTGGCTTTTCTGGCCACCTGGGCACACTGTTGGCACATGTTAAGTTTTCTATCAAACAACAGTCCCAAATCCCTTTCCACCTGATCATCCTGCAGCCGCTCCGCTCCCAGCCTGTAGTTCTGCATGGGGTTATTGTAACCAAAGTGTAGGATCCAACACTTAGACTTGTTGAACCCCATGCCATTGGTTTCAGCCCATCTATCCAGTCTGTCAAGGTCTCTGCAGAGCCCTCCTACCTTCCACCAGATCAACATTTATCCCCAGCTTAGTGTCATCCGCAGACTTGCTAATAATAGACTCCATCCCTTCATCCAGATCATCCATAAAGATATTGAACAGGACAGGTCCCAACACTGAACCCTGAGGCACCCCACTAGTGGCCGGCCTCCAACTGGACACAGCATCATTAACCACCACCCTCTGAGCTCTATTATCCAACCAATTCCTGATCCAGTACACTGCAAATCTATCCAAGCCACAAGCTTACAGCTTCATCAGGAATTTGTTATGGGGGTTGGTGTCAAACATTTTACTAAAATCCAGGTACACCACATCAACAGCTCTTCCCTCATCAACCAGGTGGGTCACCTGATCATAGAAGGAAATGAGATTGGTCAGGCAGGACCTTCCTTTCCTGAAGCCATGCTGACTAGGTCTGATCTCCTTACCCTCCTGGATATGCAACATAATTTTCCTTAAGATGATTTGCTCCATGATTTTGTCTCAGAGGGTCATTCAGGAAAGTGTCGGACACCACGTCTAACCTGAGAGTGTGTAAATCTTTCATAACTGCATGAAGCCTCATCTCTTGGAGTGGGGCAGGCGCCTGGCTGTGGCGGAAGCAGAGCCACCACCACACCCGCCCCACCCGCCCCACCCAGAGCAGAGCCACCGCCACTGCGGCTTTGATGATGGCCCGCTGTGCCAGGAGTGGGAAGGCCACCGCCGCAGCTGTGCAGGTTTATTTGCATATTCATGAGTACATAATTGAATATTCATGCGTGTCATGTTGCCCATGCACAGTTGCGAAAAGGGGCCTTCTTAAACATTTTAAAATCATGCTGCTAAGATGTGAAGCCACAATATGGGGGGCGCGAAATGGAAGAGGGCTGACTGTATATGAATCAAATACACACAAGAACCATGGGATAAAAACAGAATAGAATGAACACTAGGATCACACATACATAGTAAAAAAACCCGTCACCAAATCCAAAGAATCACAGAATCACAGAATCAGTAAGGTTGGAAAAGACCTTAGAGATCATCGAGTCCAACCTATCAGCTATTACCTAATCTAGCTATTACCTAACCTATTGCCATCCTGCTACCAACACACCATCCTACCTATAACACACTACCCTAATATCTAGGTCATGCCACCAAGTACATCATCCAACCTTTTCTTAAAGAACCTCAGCCCTCCCATCAAACCTAAAATAACAAACAGTAAGAACACAAAAGCCACTGGTAAAAAGGGTTCAAGATTGTAGTGCTTAGCCAGTGGGACAGGAGCAGGAGAAACTATGCCAGCAGGGAGCAGAAAGATCAGCAGAGGCAATCAGTACAGCAGCACAGTGATCGTCAGGTGGCAGGGAGGACAGCTAGCCCGGGAATGCAGATGGGATACAGCAGGGGCGATCAAGGCTGCGGCACAATGGTCAGCAGGCAGAAGGGAGGACAGCTAGCTGTGGGGATGCAGGCAGAAAACCAGTAGGGCTTGTCAGCAAGGGCACAGCAAGGAACACAGGAATGATGAGCAGTAGATCTCAGCAGTAGGGCAGCAGGAGAAAACAACAGCCAGTCCAGGGATGCATGAGAACAGAGGCAGCGACCACCAACTATGGCCGCAGCACAGAGGGCAACTGCAGAGGGATGGCTGTCTGAGGAAGGCCAGGTGAGACGCCAGCTACCCCCAAGCACTCATGTAGGCCTGCAGCAGCTGGAGCAGATAGACAAGATAGACAGCACCTTTCACAGAGACATTCTGAATGAGAAGAGAGTCGATCCTGCCCGCATCCCAATTTTAAACCACTCTCTCCCCTCCCACTTCTGTTCCCTCATGCATGCAATGGGAATCAGCTCTGATTTATTAGTCTTCTCCCATCTTCCACTCACTGGCAGAAGAGAAAGGGCTTTGGTGGCCGAAAGCATAGTGTCACCACGTGGCCATGCAATCTCATCAGCCAAAACCACCTCTGGGCTCAATCACCCACAACGCCAGGGCGGCAGCATGGCTACCAGCCCCACCAGGTCTGTGCACCCTCCTGCCCCTCTGCAGCAGCACCACACGAGGGGAGGGGCCATGGCAGTGAGCACACTTGCAGGGCTGCAGGGACCATCCCTGCCAGCTTCCCCCGCCCCTCCCCAGGGCCGCCGCCTCTCCAATGACCACGTGGCACTGGAGCTGCAGTGGCTCTGTGGCTGCTGCCTCTCTTGCAGCAGCAACCCCCTCCTACCCGCAGCAGGCATCCTTGGGGCCGCAGTAGTGGTGGCTCCACCTCCCCCCCTCGACCAAGGGCCAGAACTCTTGGTGATATCAGCTGTTTGCCTGGATTTGCCGTGAAAAATGGAAAAAAATTCAGCAGCACTGGTACACGTCAAAAATATCTCAAACACTAACCCATGACAGTAGACAAAGGTGAGAAGAAACAGGTGAGAAGGTAGGGGAGCCCAAGCTCTCTTTCCCTCTGAAAATACTCTCCTGTAGTTGATTGAGGGGGGAAAAAAAATAAAGAAGGTATAAGAATTTGTTCATGCAGAAGTCTACTTGTGCTTATGTACAGAAGAGGGAAGAGATTAAAAATCCTATCTAAAGTATTATCTCATGAGATACTTTATCATCAAATACGTCCAGCTCAGGTGTCAGATTCATATACTGCTGCTACAAAATAGTTGAAATAGTGGCTAGATTTGGATATTCTTATGTTATTTATGTTTGAGTAGGTTTTTTCTGATCTACTTCTGCCACCCAGTGGATAGCTCATATGAAAACTTGCCTCTGAGTTTATTCTAAAGGATGTTCTAGAAGACATTTCCTTGTCTGTGTGATTCTGAGCAGGTAATTAATACCAGGGCCTCAGTAAGCAGCTAGTAGTCTTTCTACTTTACTTTAATAGTAGTCTTTCCTCCTCGCCCTCAATATGGTTCTTTTATTCCACAATTTCACAACTTCTAAGGAGAGATTAGAATACTTTTTTTTCCATACAGTGCATTGTCAAATAAAACAGCAGCTCAAATAGTATGAAATAAAAATATCTAGAATCACATGCTGAAGTCAACAACAGACCTGAAAGCGGTCTCTAAGGCAGTGTTATCAACTATGTGCTTTGTATGAATAACTTAAGCAAAGTTGTGTTATAGTAAACACAATCAGTTTTGAACTAGGCCACTTCTAATTTTTGAAAATTTTACTTTCCAACATGGGAAATATTCCTATGAAAAACATTTTGCATTAAACTCAAAATTAAATTCATCTTTCATCCAAAAGACTTCTTGGAACTTACAAAACTTACATAAATCAATGAACAATTCTAGCTGTTACTTTTTCTTCCACCACAGAAAACAGATTTATAAAGGGAAGACATTACAAAAAGGCTCTGAGCAAGATACACACACAGCACTTCAGGGCAGACTACATTTCTTAGCTGGTTTTTTAACTTGTGCTTGATTCAGATATACAAACCTCCAAAAGAGACAAGATATATTCAAAAACACTGAAAATGTCTCAACTGCCTCGTTAAAGCAACTTGAAAAGCCCTTCACTCACCAACAGTTCCACCCCTCCTGTACCTTCCTGAACCAGCTTATCCATCCTGCCCATTTACTCCTAATGCTCATAACTCAGTCTCCTGTCACTTTCAGACCTGTATCATTTTGCCTTACATCACCAAGGGGAAAGTTGAGGAATGTTTGTTATTCCCAGCTTCCTCTCTCCTTTGCTAGTCTCTCTGAGGAGACAGATGCTAACAAGACCAGAGGGATGTATGCCAGCAGCTAAAAGGATTAAAATCCCATTTCTCTTTGTCCAGCTTCAACTTTACTCAGATAATCGGGAAGAAACCCTAGCTGATGCTGGATGATAGATTTTAAAAATGCAGTATTCTAGTTATCATTTCCAGATCTAGCAGTCAATGCAGTGAATGAAATAGCCTCCAGGTTGTATAAAGTTAAGCCTTCCTGAATCCCGTAGTCTTGCTTCTCCAGATCTCACCATCATCTTCACCATGGGCTGTGGGGGGAATCTCCTCCAATGCCTGTAGCATCTCCTACCACGCATCTTCAGTGACCTTGGTGCCTGAGTGTTGTTGCTCTCATGTATTTGCACTCCTCTCTTCTCTGGCTGCCATTGCCCAGTTGATTTTTTCCCCCCTTCTTAATTACGTTATCCCAGAGGTACATATTAAAAATATGTCACTGATGGACCAAGCCTTGGCCGGCATCAGGTCTGTCTGAGAGCTGGCTAGCATTGCCCCTGTTGTAAGAGCTTCTAGCAGCTTTTCACAGAAGTTATCCCTGTAGCCTAAGCCATATCAAATCCTGGCCATCCAGACCTAATAAATCCATATTTGTTTTCCCTGCAGGTAAACAAACTCCCTTGCTTCCTGCTGAAGGAAATGGAAAACTCACTTCAGCTTTAGTTCAGTGAGGACAAAATCAAGTGTAATATTACACCAAAGAAAGTCCTTCACATTCTATGCCACTCAGTGCTTCGGATACATTTAGATTTGTGAAATGGGACTATTTTTCCCTCCCAGTACACTTATCTTCTTTCCCAGGGCATCCAAGAAATATATCACACTGTCCTGGATAAACCTCCAGCAAATTTCTGCAGAGAGGGCAGCTGCTACCACACTTCTTCCTCATGCTGTCTGTAGAAGTTGAAGAAAAGTCTTTCACACATTTCTAATTATATGAATTTCTAGAAAAGGTAGTCCCTATTATAATTAAGAAGATTTGGAAATATTAGGAAAAGAAAGTAGAAATTGCTTAATCTGAAAACCCTACCAAAATGCCACCTAAATTTCCTGTAATTATCTGGTTAACAATGTTTGACTGTACTGCCCTCTTCTAGTATCCAGCTAAAACAAAAATTATGTTTATAGTCAAATATCCAAGTGTGGTTGTTTTTAAACATGGCTTTTACAAAAATAAGGAAAAAAATTACAAGAAAATGTCTGTGATCTTATCAAATTGGTTTATTTTCCTTGTAAAGTTAAATGCCAGAAACCTTCCCTAATGCATTTTTGCTGGCCTGAGGAACAACTTTTTGCAAGTTTTATTCCCATTCTCATCCTTCTGACATGTTCATTATAATGATTTCCTAATGTGTCAGCTCAATTTCATCTATCTTCTCCTCACTCTAAACTATGAGGTACTTTTTATGATATTTTGACTCAAAAAGAATACCACACCTGACAAGTTGTCCCGTGGATGGAGTGATGCCAGGCAGGCCTCTGGCTTGAGAAGAACCCTTCTCCCAAGGGTGGCCCTGGCATCCAGTCTTCCTTGTCCCGCTTCATCTATGACACCTTCAAGTTTGTGCAGTTCTTTTGTCTCCTTTCCTAAACAAATAACTCACTTTTAGTAGCACTTCGTAAATCATGGCTTACCATAACACCATCAGAGCAGTTATTTAGCTCCTCCTGGCTTTATTCAATTGTTTTGCAAGATGTTCAGGAGAGATAAATGCAGCAGGATTACAGAGAAGAGAACAAATGGTTCAAACCCATGACTTTATTTTTAGTTCCTTCGACTTTTTCTCCCTTAAAAATTAATGTTGGTATTGCGTGTAATTTCGAAAACTAGTTATTTCCCATTGGTTTATCTATGAGTATGTGTAATCAGTATTTTACAGTTTATTAGTACCTTCATTGAGATCCAAGCACCATCATGATGAGGAAGGCAGTGGAGGATCATTGATATTTTATTGAGACCATTTAGCTGTACAAAATGAAAAATATAATAAATATGTGTAGTTGGCAACAAAATACAGGAGAACAGAAATTGTGAAAAACTAGTAAAAACTATAAACATGAAAACAGTTAAAATATTATTTTGAGTTTGAGTTCATTATAAGCATGCCTAACAAACTATCATTTAATCTTCTTTAACAAATACACCTGGATTTTTCCCTAGAGCTAGAAGGAAAATTATTGCATGGTAAACAAGTAAAACAGCATTCCAAAAATTCTACTTCCTTTTTCTTTTTATAATCTTGATTATTTCAATTATTTCCACCTCAAATTTTGTGCTTCTTCTCTCTAATATTCGTTAAGATAATGATCCTGATGGCTTTTGTTCACTAAGATTTTTTATAACTATACATTTTCCTTATCATCTTGATATATAAAGGATTTAAGGTTTAATTAGGAAATTTAAATTGTAAATGACATAGTATTTTAATTGTTTATATATTTATTTCTATTATTCAATATATACTCTTTTCTTTGATACATTTATATCTATTAGAAGTATGAGAAAATCTGGTCACATAATGTACTGTGGCTTACCAAAACTTAATCTATATTTATACCTGAATGTCAGAGATCAAGAATTCTTGAGTTCTTGTCTATAGATTTTAGGCCACAACATTTCAAAGAAGACATGATGAAGCTGGGCATTACTGGACTAAAAACTGAATTGAACAGACTCTTAGGTATTCAGGATTGTATTACTCATAACTGAGAGGTATCATTCAGCCTCAGGCAAAATATTTACACCCTGAGTTGGGTTGTTACAGTTGTGCCTGTGTCACCAATTCAAGTAAAACAATCCTCTCCACAACTCTTTTGACTTCAATTTTCGAGTTACTTTTTGAGTTAGTTGCCTTAGTGCACTCTCAGAAATCCCGGAAGCCTGCTAACTACAAGTGTGTACAGCATGGAATTACTGACAGCATGGAACAGGTGGTCAGTGCCGATAGTATGTTACTCGTGCAATCACCAGGTTTTCTGAAGGAAAAAAAATCACAGACTATTGCAAAGTGCAGAGAACTGAAGCTGTCTGAACCTCTGTTCAAATCTCATCATCGTATGGCAAATAAAAAGTTTTTCTAGAGATTTACAACCAGGTTCTGCTTGATTCCTACATCTGTCTCTGAAGTAGTGAGAGGAATCAGAAGATTTTCCTTATGTCGGGAGGAACAAACAGGACAGGAACAAATCAGAACCCTGGTGTATGTGTACCATTTCTGCTCCACACCCTAACATATGTGGGAATGACTAATGGTGGGTGTAGGAGCTCTGGAAGACCTCAGTCCCAGCCTGCACCACTGATCTGCTCTTTGCAACACCATTATGAGCAGTGGCAGTGAGTACACCCAGCTTTTCCATGCTTCAGGGAGCACAGTATTTGCAGCAGAATACATATCAGAGCACAAATAATTGTGGTAGGGGTTCTTCACCAATAGTACAGAGTAATCATAACAACATTAAAAGGTTTTTTCCATAAGAAGAGACAATTAAAGAAAAAAATATCTTCAGTATTGTCCTCTGTCCCTACAACCACATGCATTTACACTTAGAGACTCAACATGTTTCCAGCTAGCTGCTGATTTGTTTTCTCTATTTGTTTACGACTGAAATGTATTTCCTCTGTTTAAACTTTACTTACCCTCTGCTGATTGTGGTGTAAGAAAAAAACATCATACAACAGTCCAATTTCCAATTTAAGGAAAATCTTTCTGAGAAACTGTGTCCATATCCTCTGTCCCTCTCAGGTCCGGTAGCCCTGCAAACTACAGAAAACAGGAAATTAAAACTATGCTAGTTATATATTCATAGCTGCTCTTCACGTTAAACTAAATCCCCAAGCTCACACACATTCACGGTTGATTGCAAATCTGGCAGACTTGATTGCACATGATTAGTAACAATTCGAATTAACAACTCCCCCAGGGAGACTTGTAAATCCTGAAATTCCAGGAATTGCTGCCATTACTTTTTGACCAGCCCTCCCTGCTCACATTCATATTTAGGGATATGTCTGACTTCCGTGACACCAGCTACCAAAGGAAGAAAATGCAAAAGTTTCGCTCAAACACCTTTTGCTGTGTATTTGTCTCAGTGGCTTTGGTGGTCCATCTCACAGTGCCACTGGCACACCGGAAGTCCCACCTTGGGGGTGGAGGAAGAAGAGCCCCGGGGGTATCAGACCAGATAAAAGCAGTAGGACAAGTATATATGTGGTTGCAGCCCAATGTCTTGGATAGCAGTGGTGACTATTAATCTTTCTCTGTCCCTTCTCTCTCTTTCTTCTCCTAAATTGCTCTTCTTGAAATCTGGGTAATTTAAAGTTGGATGGGTTAGAGTTTGCTGAGTCAATGTTTCATAAAATGCCTTATTTTGATTAAATGCTGCTTTAAAATTTACAAAGTACCTTATTCTACCCTAATGCTCTAAAGTTTGCAAGTAAAAGTTTGTTATTCAACCCCCTGAGAACTATGTTGTGTTCTCCTATGCACCACCCCAGGATATCAATACCTCAGCCCCTTCAAAAAGAACCCAAACTCACCCAGAGAACTCAGGCCTTTACAGCATGGTATTGAAAAAGGAGAATATGTCTGGATGAGCTTGGGTATTATTCAGCCTAATTAGAAGTTATTCTTTGGGTATGGATTTAATACTATTTATGTTATATATACTTCAGAGTTTGGGCAGAAGTATGTAATCAAATTTTAGTATATATTATTGCTTTGTAGTGAACATTATACATTTTGCTATAAGTTTTAGACTTTACAGCTTGGTATCCCTGAACTCCCAGAAACACAATTTCTCTTTTATCTCCCTAATAGATTGAATAACAGCTGTCAATATTAGACACAGACATGTTACCTTTCCCCAGGACTCTGTAGCACCCTTCTGTAGAGGCTTCATTGCAACTCATGTATCTTTAACTTCCTATAATGCTTTTTATATACTGCTCTGGAGTTTCCGGATTCACACACAATACAACAATGATTAGAGCGAATCAGCAATACACCACAGCACTTTTTTTGTTGGATTATACATTGGACTAGACCATCTTGAAGGTCTTTTCCAACCTTATTTATACTGTGATATCGTGAATACTTTTGGGAAAGGAATGAAAAATTCTTCTGCACCTAAATACATAGAAAGTTTTAGTCTCTCTTTTCGGGACAGAAAAGCAGTAGATACTTCAAAAACCATGAATAACCAGAAATAGGTTTCTGAAATCAAAGGTTGGACTTCATGATCTCAGAGGTCTTTTCCAACTTAGTCGATCCTGTGAAAGTCATCAGGAAAAGCCCATCATCAGAAAGATGTAATTCTGTACAAATCCTGCAACACCACCAGTTCAGTGTTCACTCAGCAGAGTATTCACTCAGAGAGCTGTATTTTGAGCCACTGATATCACCACTTGCACATTAAGGCTTTCCCTATCATAGGACTACTACTTTCAAATTTGTTTCTCAGTTTTGAAACTATGTGTCCCAGTTTGGTTTTTTTCCTCTGGCAGCAAGGGATTTAATAGCTTCTGCCTCGGCCTCCCTTGCTGCTNAAAGGTTGCCTTTAAAATGATGCTTCTCACATTAAGCTCTGATCTTGTTAGTTAATAAATAAATCCTTTATATTCCTCACTTGTAGTTTGCCTTGCTTTGCCTGTGATAAGGGTTTTTTCTAGTTTTGTTTTCTCCGGGAGAGGTTGTGTGTGAGTCTCTGGCATCCAGCCAGGGTCAAACCACTACATATAACTGGCAGCCCCTGCAGTGACAGGGAGACTTTTAGGAAAACAAATGAAGTGTGCTCCAAATGAAGTGTGTTCTATTATGTTTTGTGACCGCTGATCCTTACATAGCCACATTTTACACTATTCAGCTCTTATTTTTCTTCCACATCTTTTGCCAATGTTTACATATTGTGGTACATGGGGAAAAGCTGCGTCTGGTCCAACCTCTGATCGGGCTTCGTGGGCATTTACTGCATGACCAGCCTGCCCCTGCTGGGAAGAAGAGAGGCTGAATTTTATATATCTTGCCCAAAAGAGAGTGCCAACCACGGCCCTTCTTGGTATTTAGTTTTCAGTGTTTAGGTTTTAGAACTTTGTATTTCACAAATACTCTGAAGTAAGTTATATTTAACTAATATTAGATGACAGAACATGGAAAGATGACAGTAAGAGCAATGTGAAATCTTCATGTAGGAGACGAGTCATAAAATCAACCTTGTCTGATTTTGCTGTGGGTTTTCCTCTGTTACAAGTTGTTCAGATACTCCCCAAAGGGAAAAAGTCATTTGTACTTCCAAATGCTTTCAGTGATAACAATTTTATGGCTCTGTTGAAACTGGAGATAATGACATTATGTTGCATGTATTTCAACTTTAGACTCTAATAATACACTTAAAATGCTGGAGACACACAAAGGCATTGTTGAGAGAATTTACAACATGCTGTCCCTTTGAAAGAGAAGTGTATTCAAAATACAGAAAAAACTACAGCATTAATCAATCTGTCAACCAAATTAATACTTTTATTTTACTGATTTAGTCTAATTTTCCAAGCAATTATGTAACTTCAAGCAGTTCCTGTATTTTCATAGAGACCAAGTTTCGTAGCCTAATATTCTGTGGATTTAAAGAGTTATACAAAAGAAGCAACTAATATTATTTGTTATGGTAATTAAGTGAATTCTCCTCCCTCTCCTTTTATATTTACCATTTAGAGATAAAAAATTCAGATGAAAAGTTTAATGAAAAAGTGACATAGCTCCTTGTCAAGTTACTAGTTTTCTCTTTAAAGGTTAATGTTAGCTTGTTTGGTATTGCCATGGCCAGGCTTTTGAAAGCACATAAAACAAAAAGCAAAACTATTCTACCCAATATGTCACTTTCTCAAACCTTTCTCACCTTAAACAACTAGTGCTGCTTGAAGAAGAAAAACGTTGTCTTTATCAAGGAAATGAAAAGAAAAATTAATCAGATGTCTATGAAAACAAAAATCCACAAAAATTGATCAAATGTGCCACAAATCTGACAGAATTCTGCTAACAATAGATAATTGTGTTGTGTCATCTTAAGTGAATTTTGAATGAATATTTTTGAATTTTTTTGAATATTTTTAAATTACCACAAAGGCACAACACTTTTCATTCACCTTTTAGTTACACCCTGAGGCACAAGATATTGCAGTTTTACCTTGTTGCTCAGTACAGTCCGGTTGTGCAAGGAAAAGATGCTTCCAGTACTAACCCTGGTAGTGATTCCCACAGCAGCCTATATCCTGAATAACACTCAGGGATGAGAAACCAGCATTTCTAGTGCAGCCTACAGCATCTGGCAAGTGTGATGGCTAAGCCTGAGAAATATTCACATTGCATGTGTACATGTAACAGCGCAGAGGAGACCAGGTACCGGAACAGAGCCTATCATGACAGTGATGACTAAAGCGACTCAGCTTCTTTCATGTCTGGATGCCAGGATGACAGATTGCTCAGAGTGACACCAAAATGCTTCACTTTGGGAATTTGTTTTGTTTTCCCCAGGGATAATCATAAGTGTATGTTGATGTATGAATGAGTGAATAAAATCCCAAATCCCACAGCAGCTGTCCTCAACGGACCACGGCCCTTGCTTCCTCTCTGCTGAGAGGAGCCAAACTAGTCCTACACAAGGCCAAATTTCTGGACCCCAGGTGCTGTTACATAGGCAGAGAGGAGAGGTGTGGGAAGCCATTTGTAGCTTGTCATGGGATCACAGTGAACAGGCAATCAAAAAAATTGTGCCGACCACTGGATTTTTACTCTCGAAGATTGCTGCGAAAATGCAGCATTAGTGGGGTCCAGCACAGACAGAGGAAAGCATGTGTACCCTGACTTTGCTTCTCTGCCTCCCACCCTACTGCCTTCAAAGCTGTCTTGGTAGGAGAAGAGTGGTATTTTTTTTTAGTATTGAAATTGAAACGTATATAGCTCTGTCAGACTGTCCTTTTTGCCCTTGGTAGTTGTATTAAAAGCAAAATGGGCTGTGGAAGACAGTCAGCAGCACTTCAATGTGGACATGAAAAACTAGGAGACAGCAGGTTGTGTCTAAATGTTATCTGGTGGCCCGGGCCTCTCTGTCTTTACAATCTGCTGCTGACACACTGGAATTACAGGTCTTCAGTGATTCCAAGCAAGTTCAGCACTCTCTCCATGCTGGAAATTAAAAGGCCTTACTTATTTCCAGTGTTCTGATTTCTATCCAAAGGCAAATTTGCTGGCAAATGTATTTCAGTGACTTCGTAGGTTGGAGAGTAACAAGCAATGGAGAGCTGGCAGGCCTTTTCTTCTGCTGCATCTGGGAAGATTTCAACAACAAAGTCTGTGCAGGCAATGCGGAGAAAGAGGGAGGTGGGGAGAAATTATTCCCATCTATGCCAAGTGCAGGCAGCCAGCTGGGATTGCAGGGAGCAGCTCTTGGGAATGGTACTTGGTCCTGGCTTTGGTTTTGTTTTCACAATATGAGGAACTGCAAAGCTGCTTCTTCTCAGAGTACATTAGAAAGGCTGCAAAGTCCCACAGCAGAGCTGCCTCTTGGCAGATGCAGCAAGTGCTAATGTTTTGAGGATCCTGCAATTTCCACACCAAGTAGGATTTCTGCAGTTATTGCTGGCTGGGCAGCCATGCATCCTTCAGGAGATGGCTTACAGAGCACCAGGATGGCTCATGGGCACAATGGCTCTGATCCCAGCTATTCCCAACTATCTGTCCCCTTTTGAGCCTTCTCCACAGGCAGCACTCACTATAAACATCAGCCTCCTCGTTTTGACAAAAAACATTGTAGTTTCAAAATGTTCTGGCTTCATATGCCAAGTGGAGAGATAAAACTTGCTCTTTATGTCTATAAACTCATTTCAGCTGTGCAGTCATAAAAAAGCTGCATGTTCTTAGACAACATAGAGAATTCGGGGGAACTGGAAAGCTAATATAAAATATCGTCAGCAAAAACTACCATGGGAGGAAGCCCACACTGCCAGGAACTGAGAACAGCCTGGCTGTATCAGGAAGCTCCCAGCAGTCTTCCCAACAGACTTTATCTGCTTTACGGTGATTTTCACATTGATCTAAAACTGAGAGACTTATACAATAATTGCTTTCAATTACACATTCTATGACTCCAATTAGTAAACAAATACACAAGTAAAACAAATCCACAAACCAAACCCCTAACCCCATTCTGCTCCTGGACGCAGCTTGTCACCATGCAAGCATGGCAACCACTGTGTCCATCAGCCTAGTGAAGCCTCTGTTTCCATGCAGCCTCAGACACTGCTCTGCCAGTTAAACTCAACCCTTCATTTTATCCAAGACCAGTAGATCCTCTAGCAAACAAGATTTCAAGTGCTGTGGAGAAGATGCAGAGTTGTCCTATCAAATACTGACTAGGAGGCAATTCAACAGTGAATCAATGCTGATTTCAGCAATACATTAATTTTCTTTTTCAATTGAAAGTTTTAGGACAAATACTCACTGTCTGCAGCTTTGTTAGGAATAAAACTCTTTATATTAAAAATATACCACCTATTTTTTTTCCAACTCATTTCTTTCCCTCTTAATTCCTTCCATTTAGGATCCACAAAAAAAAATTTAAACTAATACAGTAAACTTTTCCACAAATGTCAGGCTTAGTTAGTCACCACAACACTGCATTGGCATAGAGAAAGAATGCTGTCACTACACCGAATCGTGTGACCTTGGTGTAAAGCACACCGATCTCCCTCCTTTCTGAGCCCTGTGGTGACCACTAGAGGGAGGATTTCGTTAACGTAATACTCTAATTCCATTTGTGAGAAAACCACTGACTAGCTGTAAAGAGTCATCTCTTAAGAGAGACAGCTGCGGAATAAGGAAGAAGAAAAACAAGTTTGCCACAATTAAGATTTTTTTACCTCTAACAATCAGCTTTTTTTTTCTTATTCCTATAAGATCACAGAAGCACAGAATCGCAGAATCACAGGTTGGAAAAGACAACAATAAGGACATCAATAAACGGGGTTGGGGGAAATCTGCCTGAAGACTGCGTTTGGAAAACTGAAAAAGAAAATAAACAACCGAGCAAAAGAAACCAAACAAATCAAAAGACCCACCAACATTGAAAATAAGCATCTCAGTGAAAAAACCCCACCAGAAAAAAAAGGGATACTGACTGCAATGAAAACAAGACATTCCTTATGAATTACACAAGGAGCAGCTCACATCAGCGATGATGGAAAAAGATGCACTAGTAAAAAGCATAGATAAAGTCTCAGAAAAATAACCAACCAACAAGTCCCACCACTTAGCCAGTCAGCATCACACAGCATCAGGTACCAGGAGAAAGGAAAGGGTGACCCATTTTGCTGAGCCACCCATTGAATGAGGATTCATCAGTTGATGGCTTCAGTGGCAAATTATATTCATTTCTGCAAGTGTTGCTCTCCTCACTTTTGGGGATAGAATGGGCGTTTTAACAATCAAGCAATAATTTTGCATTATTTGCTTTCTTGCTCAGTGCTATCTTGTGCCAAGACTATCAAAAGCTTTCCTTGCATTCTTGACAGTCCTGAGCAGGAGTGTTTGATCTGGCATGGCATAGAAGTGAACCAGAAATTGCCTGTCTGACAGAACATGAATGACAACATGGTATTTGTTGCCAGAACTGCTGACTTGCCATAAATCCCACCCAAGCCACAGTCTGCCCTTCACAATCTCAAAGGCTGCAATGATGGAATACTCAGAAGCGAAGCCTTTTGAGTAAGCCACACTGTAAGAAAAATACATGTAAGGGTTGTCAGAATGTGCCTGCTGACAAATGCAGAAAAGATCCATTCAATAAATCACATTTCTAATGGTTTTCACCCAGCTAACTTAATGGCCCTGTAATGCTGCAGAGATACCCACATCAAGAGATGTAGAGGAATATATTTAAGAGGAGTGTTTAAAGGATTTGACTGCATAAGTCTTCTTGAGACTAATTACCCATATGTCTGGAAACTTCAAAGAAGAAAAGACCATTATCTACATTTTTATCTTGGACAAACTCCTGCTGAAGACACCAGGGCCACTCTCCCTGTGGGTCTGTGCAGCACTCAGCAGTGCTCTGGCAGCTGCACAGCAGAGGAAGCTGAGACTACCAAAAGCAAGGTGTCATCTTGATCCTTTGAGGTGTGTTGCCTTCCAGCATGCCCAAAGCAACTGATCTCGAGTTGCTTTTGTGCATATTGATTGCAATTAACACAATTATTTGTTTGTTTAGTAGTGTCTTGGCTCCTAAAAAATCCACAGAGAGCTTGATTTATAACTTACATAGATCTTTTCCCATGCTGCCCAGTAGGATTTCTGTAGTGCTCTACATTTGTTGGCAACTGGTCACTAGTGGTGTCCCTCAGGGATCGGTGTCAGGTCCTGCTTTGTCCTGTTTGATTTGTACCACAATTGAGAATAGTGTGGTAAGCAGGACCAAGGAAGTAATTTTTCCCCTGAACTCGGCACTAGTTAGGCTGCACCTTGAATACCGTGTCCAGCTCAGTTTAGGAAGGATATTGAGGTACTGAGGAGTGTCCAGAGAAGGGCCACAAGGATGGTGAAGAGATTGGAGCACAAGCCCCATGAGGAGTGGCTGAGGCAGCTGGGGTTGTTCAGCCTGGAGAAGAGGCTCAGGGGAGACCTTATCTCTCTCTGCAACTGCCTGGAAGGAGGTTGTAGCCAGACGGGTATTGGTCTCTTCTCCCAGGCAACTAGGAAATTTAGGATGCTTGGACTGGAGAAGACATAGTCCCAGCTCCCCACATCTGAATCTGCACATAAATTCATCACTTCATTTCTCCTTTAAGAAAGTTCAATGTAATTTTTATTAATTTCCGTCTTTTGGCTACCTGCTGCGTTCTACAGTAAATGCATTTTTAAACAAACAGACTCTTGGAAGGTATGAGACATTTCCTTCCTTCCTCGGCTCTAACAATGAGTTCTTGCTCTGGGAAAAAAGTAACTGCTGTTCACAATTGCTTATTCCATTGGTAATTAGAAATAAAAAGGGAGTGTTTTGTCAGGAAACGTGTTTCTTTTCCAGCTGCATATACACAATTGCATCCACTTGCTTAGTTTATGTGTAGGCTTCAATTCTGTAAACTTAGCTGCAATGCCTCTTTGCTTGTGTCTTGCAGACCACAGACTATGACAGCTGTAGAAATCTTGAAACCATGCACAGAGCTCAATATCTATGTTCCTGTACTGATATCCAACACATTATACAGCTAAAGGAGATTTACACTTTGAGAGTACATTGAAAGACCCACTCATACATTTAGAAACAAATTTGGTATAGCGCAATCTTTGGGTGTTTCCTGTTAATTTTCATGAGAAAGAAATTCAATTTAAGATTAATGCTAAATTGTATAAAATGTAAATCTCTTCTCTCAGGCTGCCAGTACCAGAACAAGGGGACATGGTCTTAAACTGCACCAGGGGAGGTTTAGATTGGATGTTAGGAAGAGCTTTTTCACAGAAAGTGATCTCTCAGAGGAATGGTCGGACCAGGGAGGTGGTGGAGTAGGACCTCAGTGACATGGTCGAGATAATAGGATGATGGGATGGGAAGTTAGGTTATTTAAGGGAAAAAAAAAAAGAAAAAAGATTGCATGACTCTGAGATTGGCTCAGATAAATAAAACATGGTGCTCATGCCACCAGGGTTATGGGTTTGATCTCTGTATGGGCATTCACTAAGGAGTTGGACTCAATGATCTTTGAGGGTCCCTTCCAACTCTGAATGTTTTGTGATTCTGTATCCTAAATGAAGGTGCATTTTTAACACAGGATCTAGTGGGGCTTGTTGAACTTTTAACTAACTTGTAAGGGGGAAAGGGACAAAACCAGGCTCACCAGTGAGGAGTGATGGGATGGTGTGCCCAAACTTGAGAAAACCAGCACTCATGGGGTCCCTCAATCTGAGTCAAGAGGCGTTGGCTACACTGTACCACACCTGTAATGTTTCTATACCAATGCACACAGCATGAGGAACAAGTAAGAGGAGCTCAAAGTTCAGCACGGGAAAGTGATGGATTTTGCGCCTGGTATGGGGCAATCCTAGATGTATGTACAGACTGGAGGATGACATGCTGGAAATCAGTGCCAGGAAAAGGGATGGGAGGGTCCTGGTTAATGGCAAGTTGAATATGTCAGCAGTGCCATGACAACCAGGAGGCCCAGCCCTGTCCTGGGGGGCATCAGGCAAAGCATCACCAGCTGGTCAAGGGAAGGAATTGTTCCATTCTGCTCTGCACTGCACTGCTGCAGCCTGACCTGCAATATTGTGGCAGTTTGGGTCACTGAAATGTAAGAAAGATATTAAGCAATTAGAGAACATCCAAAGAAGGCCAATGAAGATGGTGAAGGGCCTTGAGGGGAAGCCGTATGAGGAGTGGCTGAGGTCACTTGTACTGTTCAGCCTGAAGAGGAGATTGAGGCATGCTCTGCGATGTGCTCTCGGTCTCTGTACGGGTGTTAGATGGTGAGTTGGACTAGATGATCCTTGTGGGTCCCTTCCAACTCATAATATTCTGTGATTCTGTGATTCTGTGAGGTGAAACCTCATTGCAGTTACGTCTTCCTTGTGAGGGGAAGAGAAGGGGCAGACACTGATCTGCTCTCTGTGGCGACCAGTGACAGAACCTGAGGGAATGGCCTGAACTTGTGTCAGAGGAGGATTAGGTTGGATATTAGAAAACGGCTCTTCATCCAGAAGGGAGTTGGGCACTGGAACAGGCTCCCCAGGGAAGTGGTCACAGCACCAAGCCTGTCAGAGTTCAAGAAGCATTTGGATGATACTCTTAGGAATGGGAGCAGGGTTGGGAGCTGGACTCAATGATCCCTGTGAACCCCTTTCAACTTGGATATTCTATGACTGTGGAAAAAAAAAGTAGATAACATTATGGATGTTCTTATTTAATGTGCTCTGAATATCTCTCTAAACATACTCTACACTGAAAAAAATGTAAAAGTGCTAGGAATGTAAATATATAAAATCATATATACACCATATATATATATTTATATACACTGCAATTCTTTTGAAAATTACAGTAAGAAAAAACAAGTAGTATCTTCTCTGGCTAGATCATTAATATAACATCTCCTCACATTTGTTGGAAAAATAATAGAATTTCAATTAACATGTATTAAAAGCATTCCAAAAGTAGTATCATTTAACTCTCCTTTGCTGAGAAGTGAAGTTAAATATTGAATGTACTACTTAGAATTTGTTGTGAAATTCTATGCTAAGAATTCAGCTTTCTTCTCTTTGCAGATTTTCACTGGATTAGTGTAGGTGCTTTTATTTTTTTCCCCCATGATTTTGATGTTTTTCTGTTTCTTGTTTCCTGAGTTTAATTATCCAGATATGGATCATTTTTTCTACATAGGAAGGCATGATATTAAATAGGTTTATTTCTTATATGTATTTCTGACCATTTTGCTCTTTATTTTTAAAATATAAACATCATAATTACTCATGGCAAAACAAATCTCAATTTGTTAATTGCTACCTGGAAAGAAATTTTCGTTTAGGACTGCAGGGAGGTAGGGAGCAGACCCTTGGTGAGAATGTGCAAAGGCCAACCACTTTCCCACTGATCAAACCATTCCTATTGCTTCCAGTTCTGATCCCTGTAAATTACCATCTGCATCTACCTCTTGAGAGACTTGTGATGTTACATTTGCAGTGTAAAGAGCTATACCACAGAGAGCTGGTGTAGGTATATACACTGTGATACAGTAATCCCTTGAATATCTTGGATGAGGGAGGTTCTAGAAAGATGTCATGATAAGCGAAACCTGCAAAGCAGTGGTAAATATGGTAAATGGGGGGGGATGGGGAATCCACAAGGTATTGTAGCCACGAATGGAGAACCATGAAGTAGGAAGTGAATACTGTGTTTGTATATGTATGTATCTCTTGGAAAGAAAAAAAACAAAGACTGGTTAATGAATCCCAGGAATATGCTCCAAAGCCTCCCTGGTCATGATGGAGAGGCAGCTGAGGCATTTTAGAGTGCTTCCAGCTGGGTAACTCAAACTCTGTAGTTGAGCCCAGCCGTGCCCTTCTTAGCATCAAGCGTGCAATTGCTGGGTTCTGAAACAGCCAAAATGTATTATAATCATCCCCTTCAGACTTTCTCTGTCTATGAACAAGAAAAAGGCAGAAGAGTAAAGAGATACGTGTATTGACATACTCAAATGCTTATCAAAACATGGATAATGGTATTAGTATAATATTAGAAAGTTGCCGCAACAACAACAATATGCATTTAGAGCATAGTGCTTTAAATACAGTCAGCCCTCTTCCACTTCACGCTTCCCATATTGCAGCTTCACTACTATGTGGCATGATTTTTCTGTGATTAAGGAGGCCCATTTTGCCACTGCAACTGCGTGAATTGACAGTCATAAATATTAAAATTAGACAGTCATGAATATGCAAATCAACCCCCAAGCCGTGCAGCACGGACTACGGGTGCACTGCTCTGCCCATTTCACCGGCGCTGCGTCTGGCCCACCCCACCCTGGTCCGACCGTGGCAGCCGTGATACCTTCCCCCAGTGGCTGCCCCAGTCTGAGTGAGGGTAGCCAAAACAGCACCAGAGCGTCGGGGGGCGGCCACAGAGCTGCAGCAGGGAGTGCAGCTGAGATAGCCCCTTCCCACCTGGCCAGTCCCCAGTGGGACAAAGACATCACTGCTTTTAAGGGGTTTTTTTCCTCTTAAGTTTTCGCTCTGCTTCGTTTCTCCACCAGTGCAGTTAATGAGTTAAAACATTACAGTATACTAAATGTATGTATACCTTTCTTGGGTTTTCTTAACATATGTATCGTGGTTCAATTCTGGCTGGATGCCAGAGATTCATCCACAACCTCTCCAGAGGGAAAAAACCAGGGAAAAAACCTTATCACAGGCAAAACAAGGCAAACTACAAGTGAGGAATGTAAAGGATTTATTTATTAACTAACAAGATCAGAGATTAATGTGAGAAGCATCATTTTAAAGGCAACCTTTCCCCCCCACCCCTCCTTCTCTTACAACAGATCTCATATTCCCTTTTTCCTCCAGGGGGAAAAGGTGGAACAGGGATAGGGGTAAAACCAGGCTTGTCGGTATTTCTGACCAGATCTAGGGTAGGAACCATCTCACAGCACAGGACGCAGTTTTTTAAGTACTCGCTTCACTACATCATTATAAGCCCATCCCAAAGTACATAGTTCAGATCCTACCACAATACAATTCTGTCACAAAGTGTCTGTCCAAAGGATCTCTGCCAAGCTCAGCTCCGGTTCCGTGTTTCTGGGCTCTCAAAACAACTACACCATGGTCTATTCCATGAGCAGCATTCCCACCCCTCCTCTGGTCGGCCTGGTGGGTCCCCCATAGCTTTCAGCTTCTCCACATAGGCCCTGCTCTGGCAATCTACACCTTGTTACTAACTTTTTTTCTTTTCTCAAATGACACAGAGGCATCTCTATCTGTCTGACCTTGATTTCCATGGCAGCAACGGAGGCCCAGGCAAGAGCTGAGCTGTTAATCCCCTCACTGCCAGAGGAAAAAAACCTAAACCAGGACAATATGTTAGCTAAGAAAAGTACCTTGATTAATATTTGAATCTACAAGCTCTGCTGCCTGCAGGACAGGGGCTCAGGCCAGCACTGCCTCACAGCCACTGCCTTGCCAACGGGGTCGGGCTGCTGTGCTGGGATGCCAGTGCAAGCCTCACCTTGGTGGTGGGGGGAATGTACAGGCTTTGAAACACAGCAGCAGCAGGAAAAGCCCCGGACTTCCTTGGGAGGTGACATGGGCTCAGGGACCCCTTTGTCATGATTTCTGAGGAATCCCCAGGTGGGGGCAGGGCAGAGGAGACCCCCTTCACTCCCCTGAGCATACAAGGAACTTCCAGGAGTGTCCCGCAGCCACTCTGGAGCTGAGGGAGTGGCGGGGCAACCAGGGGAAATTTGCATATTAATGAGCTGCCACTCTACGCTGATGGAGGGCTTCACGGGGGAGGGGCAAGACCCATGGTACCATGGTATAGGAGACCTAACTGTACTAATATTCAAATACACAGAAAGCATTTCCTAAAGTAAAGACTGAAGGACTTCTCAAATACCATATTTCAGACTTTCACAGAATCACAGAATATTCTGAGTTGGAAGGGACCCACAAGGATCATCGAGTCCAACTCCTAAGTGAATGTCCATACAGGCATTGAACCCACAACCTTGGTTTTGTAAAATGTTCTATCAGTATACCTAGTTACTTTTATATCTGTATATTCAATGAAGGGAAATGTTTATTCTACTACTTCATAGTTATTTTTTGCTAAAGTATGCGTATATTTACCTTAAAAGACAGTCTGCACATTTTGTACTTGATACCTTCGGGAAAAAATGCTTTTAATATCCCTATAATATAACATTTAAAAAAACCTTATATGAACTGCAGTTTAACCAGATGTTTTCTTTTATATTCCAATTATTTTGAATGCAATCACTTCTTATAAAGAAAAAGAAGAGAAATCAAATGCAAAAACTCTTCTAACCCATCTAACCAAATGCTGTTCTTTAGTGGCAGTCAGGAAGAACAGCCATCTGGGATGGATACACGGTGATAGATAAAAGTTTTGCAATACACGAAAGCAACATTACAAATACAAACAAGAAAGAGAAGATCTTTGACTTCTGGAGATGTAGTAAGGTAAAACTTGAATGAGGAGAGTAGCAGCATGACTGTCAATGGGAATAAAATAAATCTAGCATGGTAGCAATTAAGTAGCCTTCAAATTAAGACTGGAGCTGAAACCTGTTCTGTCCTTTCAATTATAATACACAGACATTAACTACAAATTATGTGAGCATTTGAACAACCATGGCTATCCATATACAAATAGGTACCACCAGGTTTCACAGAACTACAGAATATGCTGAGTTGGAAGGGACCCACAAGGATCATTCAGTCCAAATCCTAGCCTTTCACAGGACCATCCCCAAGACTCGCACCATGCGCCTGAGAGCACAATCAAGGTTTGATTACCATGCGGTTCATTTTTATTCTCTGATAAGAATCNCCCTCACTGCCAGAGGAAAAAAACCTAACCAGGACAATATGTTAGCTACACCTAGTTTCCTGGAGTGAAAACAAACAGAATAATGTTTCTTGTTCTTGTTTCCACGTCTCTGTTTCACACTAAAATATTTAACAAAATCAGTGGGGAAAATATTCATACACAAACCTAAGAACTGTCCCTTGCAGAAGTGGCTCAGCTGGATCTGTGCTCTGCATTATAAGGATGGAAATGTAATTAATTCCAAAGGAAGTACTCTGCCACATCATGTATCAAGCCTGTGGTCATCAGAAGTCTCCCCAATGCAGGAAAATTCCCAGCCATAGGTAAACAGAGTGAATATCTTTTCCAGGCTTCTTATAAACCACACTTCTGAACTGTGTCTATGCAAGCCTGCTACTTCATCCAGTATTTTTACCAATCCCCGTCCCTTCCACACTTGTCCTTTCTTCACTTTCACGAGAATTTTTTATCCCTCAGTGATGGCCTTAGACTCCTGCTTTGATAAAGCAGTTCTTCCAGGCTATCATCTCAAATATTATTCAAACTAGAAAATACTGCCACACACTGCCAGACAGACCACCAGCGCACTGCTCCATCAGCTTGCGCTGCACCAGGCTCACGACACAGATCGCCAGGGCACGGCTGCACCAGCCCATGCCACGCCGGCTCCATGGTACTGACTGCCAGGGCTGCCAAAGCTGTTGTTGTTGAGGGTTGTTGAAGGTTTTTGGGGCAGTGAGGTAACTGTGCTCCAATATCAGGCAGGTCCCCCGGTGCCAGGACAAGCAGGGCATCAGCGCTGTTATTTCACTGCAATACCTTCTGCACAGCAGACACATGCACACACACGGTCCCCACTCCCTCTCCATGGTGACACAGGCAAACACTACTCTGCCTTGTCCAGTGTCCCCGACAGGACCAAAGACCATTGCTTGTGCTACGTGTCCCACCAGGGGAAACTGGCAGCCCCACTGGGTCCCACCCCCAGGACACCAGCCCAGGCATCCTGCCACCAGCACTGGCAAGTGCCGCTCTCCACAAAGGAACATGACCAGAAGACATGGCCAGCAGGAGCAGGGGGCTGCACCATAAACAGAAACACTTGAGCTATCCATCCCTTATGATAAGGTTTACACACACTGGGGCTGACGGCCCCGCTGCCAACACACATGCTGGGACACCATGGGGCAGGCAGGACAGCCCTGTCACTACCACACACGCAAGGACACAGCAGGGTGGGGCTGACAGCCTCACCACTGGGAAACAGTGGAGTAAATGGCTCCCCCAGTGCCAGGACAAGCAGGGCAAGCAGGCTCATCCTGGTGTTGGCATACATGGCCATGATTTAAGGAAATCAGGACTCAAAGTAATTGCTTGAAGTTGTAGGAAAGGTTTATTTTTGGCCCAAGAAACAAGGAAAGAAGAACATTGACCAGCAATGTGTCCCTCAGCCCTGTCAGTTGCCAAAAGCCTGAAACCAAGGGCAAAAAGCCCCACCCTACTTTCCACCTATTTTTATACCCATGCCTCATACATATGGAAATTACGCCATGAGTATGTATCCCGTCGGCATTATGTCATAAATTTCAACCTTGCTTTAGGCCTTCTGACCAATCAGCTCCAATGTTTCACATTCTTGCCCCATGTTTTGACTAGGACCATGTTCTGTTTATATTTCAGTGTTGGAAAAAAAAACTTTCTTACCTTTAATATTGGATGTTAAATTTCAGGCCCAGTGAATGACTCTAAAATCTAGTAATTCTTCTAAAATCCTTCTAACATTCACTAAAATTTTGCTGTTACTAAAATCCCTAAATTTCTAAGCTTATACCTACCTCACTAAAATCTGTAAGTCTCTGAATCATCAAACCAGCTGAGTGGCAAAAGCGATGATTTTTTTTCCTGGCACACCATCCCTGACAAGAGAGCACATCATCCCCCACCAGGAGCCTCCTGTCCCTTTGTGTTGAGGCAAGTGGGGCAGGTCCAACACAACACTGGAGTGCTCCGGGGCTGAGGGGGGGGGCCAATTGGAGGGTCTAATTTGCATATTCATGAGCATCTTATCTTCACGGAACGACGGCTTCGTGGTGCCCTCCAAGATCTATGGCCCTGTGATTATCGAGGGTTGACTGTAATGACAAGGTCAACATGACACCATCCATATAGACCACAAAATTTATATACAACAGCTAAACACAAAACACATCCATAGGCATAGATTCTTGCAGATTCTTCACATTTGTAGGTTAAAATATTACAGAAGTACAGGGAGAATTCTTTCCTATTTCCAGGTATCTATTTTAAAAAACCAATTTCTGTATTGCTCTTCTGTCTGTGGTAGAAAGAGTAAACTCCTCTGCAGTCTGAATGAATATTAATTTCAGGTCTGTACCTTCCTGGGTAGCAGATCTGCCAGGCCACTGATGTACCAGGCAAACCTTTAATATTTTTCAGCTTAAAATCCAAACCACTTCAGATAGAATACAGAGCCTCAATTACATCCGATGTAAAAGGGTCTTAGTGGCACTCATGTTCACTAAAGATATGCTCTCGCTGGTCCAGTGGAGGGCAGCAAAATATTTACTAAAGTGATTCCTATTTTAATGTCCTCATCACTGTGTTGTCCCAACAAATGACTTCATAAAAACCTTGGAAGAGTTCAGTACTCCTTCATTTGTTTAAAAGACATTTTATATTTGTTTATTTTAGTCAGAAACAAGTTTTTAGAACATTTCAGTCTATTTCATATCGACGATTGTGCCTTAAAACAAACAAGGCTTCCTGTATAAATAACTCTACGGTGCTCCCATTCATCTCAGCCCTAATGACATCCGTATCAGGAGGAGGAGAGTACTACTGCTCTGCCTCAGAGTCATTAGTTGGCTCTCTGAAAAGTTTGTGTAAATTTACCAATCATTTAAATGCAACTGCAAATCTCCAGTACAGCTGTATCGACATACTGATCATCTTGCATCATTCATTTGGTCTGAGCACATTATCTCAGCTTTTAGCTTAACAGAAAGGGGAGTGAGCAGTACTAATGGAACAGTTTGAAGACTGCCCTAAAATGGAAGCCAAATTAAAAAAAAAAATGTTTTAATGAATCTATTAATAGATTTTGTACAATACTTTTTAGTATAATCTGAATATCCAATTTACATTGATTTTTTAATGAAAAGTTACTGATAATAACCTTCTCTGTAAGGACAAATTGACTACAGAAAGACTGCTGAGAATAAAACAGAGTTTATTTGGGAGTCTTCAATCTAAATCCCAAGAGCTGTAAAAGGTCTTTAACTTAAGACTGAACATGTGTTTTATAGCTTGTAAAAAGCTCATTCTCTTCATGATATGATTGGTCTGTCCTCCTGGGAATGAGCTCTCCTACTTATTTTTATAATTACAAGGTAAAAGGCAGAACAGAGAGTCATCACAGAATAGTTTGGAGTCAGGAAGGGTACAGAGCCAGCTGCAGTAAGCCCCTGGCATCTCCTCACACTTTATACTGAGCAGGTGATACCTGTGCCACAGAGCAGCTCCAGCACTGGAGCTGACCCTGGCAGGAGAGGGGAACAGATGCCCACATCCCAAGAGTGACAACTGTGTGCTTCTGATGTTGTTTTTAAGCAGTTGGTTCAGTAGCTCAGGCAGAAATACTGAGGAACATGCACAGGGAAAAACACGCACAACCATGCGGGAGATTTTTTTCTGGCAAATACTGGCAAAACCCAGTAAATGAAGCAAGCAGCCATCAGCTGGATGAACGTGCACACCAGTAAGTGCCTAGGTAAAGTACTAAATGCACTGGAGAACACTTCTTACACCATAAAATGGACTGTAGAGAAAACACAAATTATTCCCAGTCATATCCCTGGAAATCCAGATTAGAGTAGCCTATGCAAAAGCGGCAGTTCTCAGAAACAGTTTTGCTGTATTTCTCACTAAGATATCAGGAGCTGATGATACTGTCTGCAGTCAAATATCTACAGTGAAAATGAATAAAATAATCATGCAACAGGACTCCTGAACTGCAAAGAGCAAGGAACTGCAGTTAGGAGATGCAGCAAGTTACCAGGGCTCTCCTGCAGCACTGTCTTACAGCCAGCAACAGAGTATTTGGAGCTAATGCTTTAGACAAGGTAAAATTCTTGATAACTCAGTGAAATGCAAAAGAAACAGGAGACCATTTAGTGAGATGTGGGATTTCAACTAGGAAAGGGGAGCACACTAAGAGGACACACACACAGAATTTTATGGTGTGTTATTCCTAAATTAAGAATCTCCTAAAATGGGACATTTCAACATAAATCACCAACTTCCTCTTGGAGGTGGATGAATAATGCGTTAGAAACTCTTATCTAAGTAGGATGTCAGTATATATGTATAATACATCTTGAGTAGTTATAATGCACAAAGTACCTGTACATATATCTAAATTATACTTCGTGCTTTTGCCTGGCTATTGCAAATTATTTTCACCGGTATATTGTGGTGGGGTGGTAAGGCTGAGAATCCCATCAGACAATGCATACAGTGCAAGCTCTCATGAAAGTTACCTGTGGTGAGCTACAGCTAGCACCTGGTGGTGTTTCAGTGTTGAATTATGCTAAAACCAGACTGGTTCACCAGACTTCAAACACGCATCCTACTTTTTGAAGCAGGGTTTGACAGATAAGGTAGTTGCTAGCCTGTAAATCTATGACTACCAGTCCATCACTTTATAGCTTTAAAAGCGCAGTCCAACTTTCATATGGGAGATGCTTCCTTGAAGTGTAGAGTTTCTCCCATGAAGCAGGGAGGCCTCTTCATGGTTACTGGTCAGAGACTGAGAGATTTGCCTGCTATCTCGTATGGTGATTTATATCAATCTCTACTTAATGATTGTTTCTTTTGCTAGCTTTTATATAGTTGCCTTAATACAATGCACTATACTGTACTACTTTATGTTATATTATACCCTACTAGTAGGTTTTTAGATTTTGCACTGTCTAGTAAATAATTAAAATGATTAAAATCTTTGGTCTGTGCACTCATCTGTCCAATTGTTATAATAAATAATTAATTTTATGTAAATATATCTAATTTGCCATCATTAAAACTTGCAGGACAAAGTAATGTAATCACACCTCTATTATTCTTTAAATTTAAACCATTGACATAATTTGAGGCTAAGATAGGATTCAGCTGCACCTAGGCTCCTCTTGGAGGTGGAGTTTAGATAAGGGGTAATTTCTGCACCTCATTACTCAATGGCAGACCTTCCTTAATAACTTTGTCTAAACCTTCCATTCCCACCCGTGACACATATGCAGTAGTAGAAGTGAGTAGGGAAAACACAGTGCTCACAGAGCAAGTGCAGGCACCAGAGTGGAAATCTTGCAAAAGAAAGGTGCTCTGCTCTACACTTTGCAGGGATTGACTGAATAACTGTCCCAGATCATGCCATGTTTGTAAGGTCACCAGGCTCCACTGAAGAACGGCAGCATGACCCGTATAGTTTTCACCCAGTGCAGTTCTTCTCAGTTGGAAAACATAAATATTATTTCTAAAGCATATGAAGCTGCCTTAAGAGGTTGTTTACAGTGCTATTAATTGCTACGGAGCCTGATCAGATGGAGAAGTTAAAAGGAACAAAGCCGGAAAAGTGAAACAATAGCAAAGAGAAGGAGTGGCCCAGTGCACAAAATAACAGGTTCACAGCTGCTAAAAAGCATTTAACCGACCCAGGGACAACCAACACTCCCTGGGTCTCAACTGTCCTGCCAGGGTTGTCAGAGAGACACCCATGCAAACACTGGAGCTGGTCTTTCCTTTCCAAATTTGCTGGCTTCCCGTCATGGCTGGGAGCATCACCCCATCCTGCTCCCAGTGTACTCCCTACTGCTTTTGCTGTGAGGTTCCCCGTAGCTTCTGCTGGCTTTCTCTGCCTGCTTAACTCTGGTCCTTTTTGTGTCACTAAGAGCCACTAAAGGATCAGAAGCTTCCTCTCAGCCTTGACAAAATGCACAAACCACTTGGATGGGAGTCAACACACAGTTTCTTCACAGCTGGAAGCCTGGCACTGCATACTGAAGTGTCCCTTGTCTTGGCTATTGCCTGGCCTGTTTCCCTGGTATCTTCCCTGCTTTAAAATGCTAGATTGACTCCACCTTATGCAAAAATGAGAAAGAATGCCTATTACTCTTCTATCAGCACCCTGCCCTTACCTCTACAACTGTCTCATCCCTTTCTTCTTGTATTTCTCCTTTTTAGTTCAATATTTTTGCCATGGCAGCAGGCAGCTCACATGGAGCAACAGCTTTGACCTAGACTATAGCAAATTGACTGTGATTTAAAGTCCATTTATGAGCACAGAGTTCTGATTAGTCCAGAACACGTAAAGAAAAGTGTAACTACATTAGCTTTTATATATGATAGTCCTGATGTCACAGACTTACCTGTATTTCTACCCAGGATTTCCCAGGCACAAGCACAAAATATCTGCTAAGAGCCTCTCAGTCTTTACTATCCATATAACTGTAGTTGTAGAAAACAAAACAAGAATTATTATCAAAGGGAGCGCAAGGGTAATTCATACTCTTCCTGCAGTGAGAGATCAAGTCCACTTGAAAAAAATACACTAGGTACAACTGTACATTAATAAACAGCTGATGGAGAGCCCAGAAACAGAGAGGAAATAAGGCAGAAATAAGACACTTCTTGCACTTGATAGATTTTTGGGCAGTGTAGCATAGTTCTGCTCAAAAAAATTAGTTTTCCTGTCCAGCAAGGTGGGTCAAACAGGGCCTAGGACAGCAAGGAAGGAGTCAGGACTCCTGCCCTGGTACAGCAGCACTTTGCTGCCTTAGGCTGTTTCCTGACTTATATGCAACAGTGGCAAAGCTGCAGTTGGGAATAGAAAAGCATCTTGCCAAGCAAGGGAGTGAATGATGGCTGGGGAGGACGACACCTTGCAGCTGGGACAAAAAACCTGGGTATGTGCAGGAAACAAGAAGCCAGAGGTCCTGAAGAATGGCAGCAGCAGAGCAACACGACACGATGCCAGCTCCACAGGGGCTTGTGCTAAATGATAACCTGGGTCTCCAGGAGAGAGGGAGAGAGAGATGCCTATCTCACAGCTTTTGTACAGTCTGAGTCTGAACTGTAGAATGGCTCCTTTGTCTCAGCCCCTCGTTGGGTCTAAAAGCCATGAGGCATGCAGCCAGATGGCCAGGGCAGCTTTCAAGACTGGGGAGGTGGGGAAAGTAGGGGGGGAGAAAAAGAAGGAAAGCTTCATTCCTTAAATTTGCACTGATCGCTGAGGCTTAGGGAACAAAACTCCAGGGAGCACACACAGCCTCAGGGGACTGAGAATCTCGGGCAGCTAGAAGGCCCTCATAGGGAAGAAGGAGAGCACCTAGAGACGTTTGGTCTTAGCTGCTTAGACCTGCTTTGAGACGTGTTTGATTTCAAAATGCAAGTGGTGAATGGGTTCCCCACTCACTTATCGTGCCACAGGCATGCCAGGAGCAAGCCCAGTTGTAAAAGATAGACCCATAACCTTATGATCCCTGAAAACCATCAGGGCTTAAGGAAATAGAAACTGGGAAGTGTGTGCCAGAGGCAGCAAGGCAGCATAACTAAGAAAATGAATAAAAAACAAGCGCTCAGCAACAGAGAGAGAGTTTTGTATAAGCTCTGCCAAATGGATTATTTATACTCTAATCTTCTGCTGTTGGTATGACCAAGCTTTTTAAAGGAAAGCTGCAGCCAGCTTCTTCTGGTTATTTAATGAGGAAGAGAAGCTCACATCTGAAAGCAGTTCCATCAAACTCTGGCTGCCATCCCGTGCATATGGATTTCAGGATAACACTTAAAGAAGGCAGAATATTACAGCTAACAAACAGCTGTTCTGGGAACAATGGGGCATCAGGACTGTCCAGAGAGTAAAGACACCTTAAGAAGCAAAATTACATTAAGCACTGAAAGTCTGTATCTTCAAGAGAAACATCCATGGCATGAAATGCTGGTTAGAGAATCTGGATCCTGGCAAGGAGTGGAGACGACCCAAGGGGCCTTTGCTGTCCAGGAAATGCCAGTGAAGGCTGAAAGGCAGGCAGGCAAAAACTATACATAAGAAGGAAGGGGTTCTCCAGTACATGGGAGCTTGGTTCCTTTGTATGAGCACATAGAAGACTTGGAGCACAGAAAAAAAACCAAAGAAGCTAAACAGCAGAAACTACCCTGAAAGCTTCAGGGCAAGGTCATTTCTGTGTTAAACAGCATCATCTGACCAGCAGCACTCACAGGGATGACATCTCTGCCTACTGGCATCCTATGCCTACCTTCAGATGCCTCCTTTTCCAGATACCTGGAGCCCCTCTTCGGAGCTACCAAAATGCAAGTAACACTCACAGAATTACTGAAACCACCTATACGGGATGAGCAAGAGCTTCTGCTTTTTTCTCATTAGCTGTGCTTATGAAGAATGATCATCCTCAGTTATTCATAAGGCACTATGCTGCTCACTACAGCTCATCGCTGAACTAAATCCTTCCAGTCAAACCTTGGATGTTTACACAACTAGTGTGTATGTATAGACACTTGTTTTACAGAGTCCTAATAATGGGCTCCTACCATCTCCCACTTCTCCCTTCAAGAACCTCCAGTGCCTGGCTATCTTTACTATTAGAACAGTTTATTTTGCCTTGAAGTTTAGCAGAAATCTCCCTTACTGCTATTTAAGAACATTGCTTCTTATGCTTTCCCCATTGGAACACCATGTATTCCCTTCCTCTGTGGAGTATCCTTTAAAATATTTTAACAAACACTGTTATCACACCTCCCCTCAGTCTTATTTTTTCTAGACTAAACATCACCAGTGCCTTCAACTCATAAGACAGGATTTTTAATTTTTTTTAACCTCTATCTTTCTTGTTGTTTCTGGACTCTGTCCAGCTGGTCTGTATCTTTCTTGAAAGTGCAGTATTCACAGAATCACATCTGAAACTTTGACCAATATGTTAAATACTAAAATATTCAGTTCTGACATCTCATTATACAGTATCCTCGACATTACATTTTATTGCCAGACTTGCAGTTTTTAACTAGTGGGTTTTTTCCCCTTCAGGCTTTCATGAGGGGAAAAGACAAATTGGGATGTTACCCAGACAGCTGGGGACAGCATTACAGACTCCCAAGGCAGGAATCTGATGGCTCTGTGCAGAACACAAGGCCAGATGCCAGGGCAGACTGGAGGTGCTACCTCTTACTAGTTTCTACAGACTTTATGGCAATTTTGAGCTGACTAGTAGTGATGCACACAATGCCCCAGCACAACTATTTCAATACTAAAGAGAATATTTCTTTTGCTATTACAGTACTTTTTGGATTATAGTTTTGGTTCTTGAGTAAACTAGAATTACTTTTGGAGCATTAAATAGCTTCTTGATACATTGTTCAAATTTATACCCATAAAAAACACCAAGGAGGAAGTACAAACCCCCCTATTTATATACGCAAAAACATAGGCTTGGACAGATACACTGTTTGAAACTAGTAATAGTTTGCTAACTTTGCGAGGAGAAACTTAAGAGTATTAAACAACTCTCATCATAGCTATCACAGAGGAAAATAGTGCACATGATTTAAGACTGATGTTTAATTATTTGTTATAATTAAATTTAATTAGTTGCTTTAATTTTCTAGTGGACTCTGTGGCAGGATCTACAAAAATTATTTGCTGTACTTTTCTTGAGTACTGAGGACTGCAAAACTTCCTCCACAGCTTGCGGTTCCTCTGGATGTTTTTTTTTTCCTTGTTTGGCATGAAATTTAGTATCTAATTGCTCATTTTAAGTTTGGCTTACAATTGCCTACCAAGTTTTTCTCAGGGCAGAATCTGACTCATACAATCTGGCATCATCATGCCCCCCAGGACTGCATGCTCATCTCAACCAGCCCATCTCTATAGTAAAAGTTTTTAAGGCTTTTCTCTTTCTTGGTTCATCTTCTCCTGACCCATCTCCTCCTGACCCATCTCCAGAATTTTCTTCTTTCTGGAAATGCAAGGGCGTGCAAATCTGCACAGCAATACCCATTAACTAACCTAACTCTTCCTCGCAATACGTAGACTACACAAGATATTACCTGCTTCTAATTTTACAACACTTGGAAAATTACCTACATTTCACAGCCTAAGGTGTCTTCATTTGTCCTTATCAAAAAATCCAGTCTCTTGTACTGCTTCCCCCTGTCATTCAAACTTTTGTCAGCTTTGTACCAGAGTCTTTAAGCTTCTCTGTTTTCTCATTCACCATGTAAATCTTTTGTTCTTGATTCCTTCATTATCTCTGCTACTTCCTCTCTGGTCTTGTCCTCATTTATGGTCTTTTTGGTTTTGGTTACATTTCTAAGTGGAGGTTAATGAGGAGTCTGAGTCAGTGTTTAGAATTAACAAACAGGGGGGTTAACAGACACTGAGGAAAGACCCTTGTGGAAAGGGGAAGCATGATACCCACATCAGTCACATCATGAACATCAGTACTCTTTACCAATAGGTTCGTACCAGACTACCCTCGGAGCAAGTTAGATTCCTATTTTTAAACGCTTGCATAACTTCACACTCTAACTTTAGAAACTGGCTAAGTTACAAGATTTACCATCTCTCCCATCAGTTGTGCCTTTCATGTTCTAGAGAAATTGTGAAGCTCACACAAAACATGCAAAGATCTTCCACACTTGGAAGCTGCAGGGAGAAACTGCAGTGAGGAACCCACTGAGGTCTTGCACCTGATCAATCACCTTGTCAGAAGTTTACAAAAAGAGTAGGGTTTTAAATTCTCAGTTAAATCTAACAGAATCTTGGGAGCAACAAAATAAAACTAATATGAGTAAGCAAAGGAAAAACAAAAAAAATTTCTCTTGAAATTTAATTTGGGGTGCTTATTCCACAGAGATAAAGGCATCGGTGTTGAACATGTTGGGGATTAACTTTTACTTAGTCAGCATTTAGGATCAAGTCTCCTCTGAGAATAAATTTTTCCCAAGGAACTGAAGGGCTACTCAGGAGAATGAAAGCCCTAAATAATGTCTGTGCAGAAGCAAGAGGCAAAATATGCATAGTGCAGAGATCAAAATGGCTTTTGGAGCTGTCAGGGCTCAGCACCGTCAGTGCAGAGCCAGAGCAGCAAGTGTCCTTATTCTGCTCATATCTGACAGTGCCCCAAGTGCTAGAAGTGCTTTACTGGAGCATCCCCCTGCATCTGCAGGCAGTAACTGAGGTGAGGATCTCAGGGGATCAGTGCTGCCTATGCGGGAGAGAGTTTGGGGCATGCTGTGGCAGGTTTTCAGCTGTGCTCCCCAAGGATGTGCATCAGAGCTTGGGAATCACTGGCTCGTAGCCCACTGAGTGGTTGTTATTTTGTGCAGGCAAAACACACAGATAACTGATCTGCTTCTGGGCCAAGAGAGATCCTGGTAACTGCTGATGGTACCTGCTCTAACAAGTTCCTTCAAAGACGGGAAATGTATCAATAGCGAAAATTGAAACCACCCATGAAGGAGGAGCTGCCTGGATAACCAAGGATGCCAGCAACACCTTAGGATGAACCATTGAGCTGTTTCACAGACTGTAATTGGACATTTTTACCTATTTCATAGATGATAGGGCAGTATAAGCACTGCCTCACAGGAGCATTCAGTAGTTTAGCACAGAGCAGCACTGCACTTAATCCTGTCATCCAAATTCTTCGTTGTTCTTGGAAAAGTCACCAGAATACCAGGGGAGCAGCTGGCCTAATTGCGTCCTTTCTTTACCATCTATGGATGCTTCTGTCAAGCTGGCCTCCTTTACTGGAATGGACTTCTTTACAGCTCCTGACCTTCAGCCTCACAAGAGGGTTTGAGACAACAGTTTCATTGTCCACTTTCCCAGTAGTCTATTTTTTAACCGCTCTCTGCCCATCCAAAGTAGTTACTCTTTTCCACAACTCACCCTGCTCAGTATAAAGTGCAGCTCTTCTGAGGAGTGGTCTGGGCAGGTAATTTCTACTTCAAAGAAGATAGTGGGTTGAGGGGGGCGGGGATGTTTGTGGCTAGACAGCCAAGTTTCATGTTAAATTAACTTCTAAATTCCTACAGGGAAGAATTCTTCATTGTTGTGAAGTGGATCTGGCATAGAGATCACAAAAGTCCTACGAACATCTCACCTTCTTCCTCATTTTCAAACTCTGTGGTTTTTTTACCAGGGATCAGTATCTACAAAATAAGTGTAACACTAAGTGTAACAGCTGTGACAGACAACCACTCCCCATACAATAGCATTAGAAATAGCAGCAGAATTACTACAGAAATAACAGAACATTAAGTCACTTGCTGCACACAGAGCAGAGTTGAACAGGTACTGGTTTTTGAGACTTTTTAGTGGCCTTCAATTAATTATAAGTAATTGAAATTTGTATAGTAAATTTTTCATTTCCCTTGAACTCTGTTCTTCCTTTTAGAGTAGACTTGTTTCATACTCTCAGTCCAACAATACTATGATCTGATTCCAGCAGAGGGGATCCCTTCAGCCAGTGATGGTGACTCTTCACCATCCCAAGACAGTTTTCTTTGTGCAACATGCCTCAGTCTTGGCAATTTTGTCTCAGTCCTTTGAATGCCAAGAGAAAAGTGGCAAATCTGTCAAGAATGCAGATTTCACAGGTTCTTCTACACGGTCTGTGAATTTGTGCTTGGAAGATGCTTCTGGCAGGAAGGCTGGATTGCCTTCCAGCTATGACATACAGAGAGACAAACCAACACTGTTGGAAACTGTGCGGAACAACTACAGCATACTCAGCAAGACAGGACTCCCTGTAATATATTTGAATAGAAAGAATATAAATTATAGAAGATAACCACAACCATTTTTGACTGAGTACTAATTAGAGGACTTGCATCTGCATCTATCACCTGGAAGCTGTAGCAATTCACTTTTGTAATGCTGGATCTTTTCCACTTAGAAAGCAACCACATCAGAACAAGGCAGGCTGAGACAGAAAAAAGGCACAGACTTAAAAAATGGAAAAAAGTTAAAAAGTAAAGAAAAAGCAATTAAATCTGCACTTGTGAAAGGAAGCATCAATCAGAAACACAGTGTTAGTGATCCCATAAACCTGTCCATCTTTAAATTTTTCACATATTTCACTAGCCAGCAGGTTGCAACAATGGAGAATTCATGAGGCAAATCAGAAAAAAAATAAGGCAATGGGTAGAAGTTCATTTTGAATCCAAAGCCAATATCTCTCCAAACCAAAACTTTAAGGTTCCGTAGCTGTCTCTGTCAAGGACAATAA
>WEKX01008345.1:68649-85835 GCA_013390025.1 Pitta sordida | reverse complement strand
TAAAGAGGGCTGATGATGTTTGCATAATCGCGCATCTTTTTCTCACAGCCTTGGGTTTCTTGACTGCCATTTCTGACAGGGGGAGGGAGAGGACAAAGAGAACTCAGAGCAGTAGCACAAGATTCCAAGACGGTGTCAACAACCCTGCCCGCACAACCTACCTGTGCAAACTGCCGTGCTAACTGCCTCTAAACTTCTCAACACCCCTACTCTCAACGCCCCTGTTGGCCTACTCCTGTTCGCCGGGCTCTGAGTCGCCGCGCTCCCAGGAGTTTAGTGCCTTTAAATAGCCAGAACCGGGAAGCCTGAAAGCCTCCTAGTTCGGCAGTGCCTACGCTGTGCCTCCCTTCTGCGATTCAAAGGGATACTGGGCTCTGAAACTGGAACCTGAAAGTCCGAAAACCTTCTAGTTTGGCAGTGCCCACACCCGTGCCGCCCCTTCCCCGATTCAAAGGGCTACTGGGCTCTGAAACTGGAACCCGAAAGCCTTCTAGTTTGGCAGTGCCCGCACTGTGCCTCCTTTCTGCAATTCAAAGAGCTACTGAGTTTTTTCAGTTGAAAAGCACTCTACATGAAAACACTCACTTTAACGTCAAGGCCAGGAATAGCAAACCTTTTCTAGGCTCTCAGTTCCAAATTCTGGAGTGAATGTGGTGACTTCATTGAAATTACACTGAGGATTACTCCAGGCTCTCCTAGGCAGTAGGTACTCTACAAATGTAATATTATAGCAAACCAAATTCTGTATCAGAGAGAGCATCTTCTCAGTAATGTGTGTAGCTCCTGTAAGATTTGTCTGAGTCTGCCAACAAAAGCAGTGGGTTATTTGTTGAGGGATTTTTTGTTTGTTTTATGAGTTTGGTTTTTAAAATTTATTTAAAAGTAAGGGACGAACACTGCTCTAATAACTTGTTGCAACAGTGATAGGGAAGTGGGAGATGTGCTTTAGTGTACTTTCAGGTAGGCAGGTTAACAAATGCAGTAGGAGCTTACTGGCTATGCAGGAATTTCTTAACATTTGTTTGAAAGATGCTGAGGGCAAAATAAAGCACTGGTAGATTGTGGCTGTAAAACTATTCAATTGGTGAATGTTCTGCATTCTTTCATTTTTCCTTTTTAAATATCAAGGTGTTAATTTTACATGTCCTGCATATCTTCTAAAGAAACATGAGGATTCCTGCCAAAAACTGAATGGGTATTTTGCCATAAAGACCTCTGCCTGCCCACAGGATTGACACTCTGTCCCTCCTGTCTTTGCAGAACTAATTACTTGAAGGAATTAAATTACATTAACAAATCAACACCTCATCGTGATTGGAATCTGTTTTGGAATCTGTTTGAAGTAGGCCTTTTTGTGACTCATTGTATTTTGTAATTCCTTTTAAAATACATGCTGATGGAACAGTCTGTAGAACACTGCCATTTTATTGTAAATTGCTCTGAAGAATGGTTGCTCAGCTTTGTAAACACATTCTAAAAGCAGCCCAGAAGGGGCATGATGGCTCAGTATTTGTTGATTCAGTCTTGGCTTCATGCTCAAATTTAAAGATGACTTTTCTACCTGCAAGTCTGGCAGACTCCTGCAAGCATCTGAAAGTCAACATGGCTTCCTTCTTTTGCCGAGACTGTTAAAAGAGTAGCCTGATTTTGCCTGTGCAGCTCCATTGACTGAGTGCATCTCTGACAGAAGAGTAGGATTGCAAGGTAGCTGGTCTCATGACCCTGGCTTTTTGTCAATCCCTTTGCCTCTAGGAGATTCAAAGACCTTTTATTCATAGAGGGAGTAACGTTCTCATGTGTTATTAAAAAAAATCCCATGAAGAGTGATTCCATTTGAAGAGACCTATTGATTGAATCTAAAATTCTCAGAGCAGAATGAGAGTTCCAATTCTGCTTTCCACCACAGAAAGTTTCCTAGGTTCAAGATGAAACTTGAGCAGTTTGATTTTTCAGTTTACTGTTAATCATATTTGTGTTAGATAAGCAAAGAGAATTGAATGTTGTCTCAGAATACTGTACTTTATACAGTTCTATATGAAAAAGGAGGAATTACAGGTCCAAACACTCCATTCTTTAACCTAATACAGAGTTAGCATCTCCAATATTGTATGATTTTATCTGCATCAAGGATCTCTTATTTTGGCAGCAGTTAATCTATGATCAAAAAAGACAGATATCAAATCAAAAGATATCTCATTTTTTGTAAAATAAACATNTCAAGCAGCTCAACATCCCTCTTAAACTGGGGAGCCCAGAACTGCACACAGTACTCAAGATGAGGTCTGACCAGCGCTGTGTACAGGGGAAGGACAACCTCCCTGGACCGACTGACCACACTGTTCCTGATGCAGGCCAGGATGCATGGCTGAAAGATGCAAGGCTGAAAGAGAGAAAATACAAATCTGTATTTCATGCAGTAATCCAATGATCATCTGCCTCTGAAATACTGGGTTTACAGCTTGCTATGCAGTTACGTATTGTTACAGAAATCTGGACTAAATTTGTTTACTTTATTGACTTCAGAAAGGACCCGTCAGATAGAGGCTCTTGGTAAAAAGACCATATTATCTTACCCTTTCCCCACACATGTTGTCATTTCCTTCCTAAATCATTCCACTGGAAAGACTATTCCCTGTCCATGGGAATAATACCTGGTTAACAAAGGTAGCCCTAACAAAGACATTAAATACAAAATAAGAGTGCAAAAACATAGCTCCTCAAAACCTTACCATGGATTTATGGCTTATCAAGTTAAGGCAATATGATAGAGACAGTGCAGTCTTGATTTAGTAGTTCACAAAGAGATTTCCTAGGAAATTGGGAAGAGCTCCAGTCTGAAGACAATATTTGGAAACTGCGAAATTCAAAGGATTGGTCAGAACCTTGCACCATGGTCAGATTTTTGATGGAGAGTTTCATCCCAGTATTTACATGTTCTTTCATAAATTGTTTAGCTTCCATGTGACTTAGTTCAGGTTCTGTCCAAAACCCATAGGAAAATGACTAGTTTGCAAATTCTCTAAAATATTCTTTCATTCAAATTTAATATTAAAAATAATAAAATAATTACATATTTTAAATTATATGTATATGCCTTTCAGATCATCTGATTTTTATTCCTAGGTACAAATGGATTGTTCTTAGCCTAGCATGAATAAAAACAACAATGAATAATAAGGTAGTTTTATAATGCCATTTAGTACAGAGATAAAAGGAATCAGTTTATTGCTAACAGATATTTTTATAGTTAAGCACAATTAATTGTCAGCTACTGTGCTTGATGACGAACTGAAAACTTAAATTTGCAAACAAATTATTAAATAAGAGTTACAACATCAATAGGGGACAGATTTGGGAATCAAGCAGGAAGAAAAAAACCCTCCAAACACGAATTTCGTAGCTCTTGATTTTCCACTGGGAAGAATTGTAGAAGAAGACCAGTGTAAAGAATGATTTTCCGGGAGCTATCCTTTCAGCACCACGGGAAACCACAACATTATATTGCAAAATAGCATTAATTCTCACATAATTTTTTCAGACTTTCTTGTTTTGTAAACTACAACTGACTAAATGTGTTTGCAGTATAATAGATCTCTATAAAAGCTTAGAAAAGATTTTGAAATACGTAGTAGCAAAGCAAGGAGAACTGATAATGCTTTCATCCTAGATTAACAAATCTATTGTTTTTACCTCAGTGATATGACATGCTGTGAGGTGCCTATGCTCATGCAGAAATGATTAGCTAGTTGGCTAACCTCTAGCCAGTAGGGTTATTAACACTATATTGTGTAGCTTCAGTGTAAGGTTGATATCTTTGTACTATATATTGCATGAAAAAAACTTGTATTAATCAATATAAATTATTCTCCAAACAATAAGATATGGTGGGGGTGAGCAGTAAAGGGTGGAAATGAGGTGTTAGTGCAAAAAAAGCAAAAGAATAAAGGTCACGTGTTCTACCTCTAATGTGGAAGGAAAGTCTTCAAAAGGCAGAAATCTAGTGGCTAAAACAGAAGACTGACAAACTAATGGTTTGGGCTTTATTAAGAAGAAGGATTGCAATGTAACCTGAGGTTTATTAAGTTTTTCTCATTATGATTCAAGTTTTACCTGTAAAATAAGGATGCCACCTCCTTCTTATTAAAGAATCATACATTAGACTGAGAGAGAGATCTAATCTCATTAGACTGACTGAGAAAGCTTCATACTGGACAATATAAAACCGTCATATTGGACAACCAACAAATTGCAGAATTTAAGATATGATGTTGAAATAATGTAAATATCTATAAATGAAGTCCAGACTATGTGTGTCTTGCTGATATTGTCCCTACCTTTTTATTTCCCTTAATTCTCAAGTACGTAATAACCTCCAGCTTGAACTTCCTGGACTGCTCACCGTACCATAATACCTGAGTATCCTAAGCAGTGTCAATGCAGTATATGACATTATTAACTAGGTTAGGAATTGAATAAGACTTGTAGAGTTCAGATGGATTACTAATGTCGATAGTTCACTGACCTTTGGACCAGAACCCCCTGTTCTGCATATTTGAACCCATGCTTCCTCTATAGTGGCACATTGGAAATCAAGAAGACTCAATCAATTTAATGGGTTAAATCAGAAGAACTGAGAAACCCTACTGACTTCATGTTCACCTTTATGGACTATCAGATATTAATTTCTGGCCTCAGAGGGCATATCTGTAAGCTGGATGTGATACAGTATATACCTCACAGGTGTGTTGTGAGTCTGATGTTTTCATAGTATTAGTCGATCTAATGAAAAGTGTTATACTAAACATTGCCTTGAATAGACGGACATAGAACCATTGAACAAAGTGATCCTGGCATCAGCCAGATTTCCATGTGGTTAGAATATTCTGAAATATGTTTTGTCATCGATTTGTTTTTGTTTATATACAGCCATTAACTCTAAAGTACTTCTGCTAGGCCTTAGCACTGGGAAGGTAAATGGAAACTACATTGCTTTCTGGTGATACAGCTTGGGTTGGATTTTGTTTTAGTGGCAATTGAGAAAACCATTTCCATACATGCTTAGCAGTGAGCATATGAATTGGATGATTGACATCTATGTGACTACATAAATATTTCTAAATACTTAAGTAAAATAGGTAGTAACTCAGAGGCTTAAGCTTCACTAAGAAGTTTGCACACACTGCAGCCTTGAACAGAACAATAATTCTGTCCTTGTTGGAGGAAATATTTCAGTAAATGCCTTACTTAAAGCTAGACACATAGACCCATGTGATCCATGGGACCTCTTGTGTGCTTGTGCCGGAAGCTAGGCATATGCTTAATGGACTGCTAAAGTTGGGCCCGACAATAAGCAAGTCTGCTGGTATCCTGAAAGTCCATCTGCTTCCCTGATATCCAAACCTTGATGGAAGTGGCTTAAACTGACATGTTTTACCTCTCAGCTGGAGTGGACTGAGGGCATGCAACATGGCCAGTTATAGCCAGCACTACCATCTGTCTGTGTTTTCCTAGATGCACTCTTTTTTCTGTGTGCACTTTGGTCTGGATAAAAGATGCTTAATTTTTTTAAATGCTGGGTGGGAATATGGCAGCCCTAAGGTCAGCAGATCAGTTAAGAAGACATGACTTGGTGTCAACAAACCATAAGTTTATATCTGCTGTTATGCTTAAAAGACTGTTTAAAGATAGATTTAAAATACATAAAAGGCATATGAAGGTGTCTTTTCAGAACTGCAGTCTCTTTCACTCTGGAGAACCTCAGCTGGATCAAATTAAACTTTTCAGTAGACAATGTTTTTTACAAGGTGTTGCACTACTTGTGTTTTGTTTACAGTTTCCAATAGTATGGATATGAACGCTATGGAACACTTATATTTAAGCAAAAAAAGATCAACTTTAGAAAAGTTCCCCTCCTAGCCCCCCAAAATACAGATAAACACCAGCAGTCAGAAAGCAGTCCTTGAAAAAGTATAATTAGCTCTGCTGAGCAAATAACAAAGGCTTTGTTACACAGAGAACATCTAGTAAGTGTTTTACACATCCAAAAGCTGAATTACTAGTGAAGAGAATAACTTTGAAAATACAGAGGTTACTATGGTTTGCTTCTTTGCAGTTTTCATTTAATGCAGATAGCATGAGATTGGAGTAATAGGATGTATATAAGTTAAATAGTTTCCATCAATCTACATTTGCTTGGTCATACACATATAGAATGAAATATCAAATACAGAATGAGAAAAAAAATGGAAAGGAAAATAATCTGAAGAAATATAACTGAGGGAATGAACAGAGAAGAAAAGTGGGTCTACATATAGAAGACATATGTAGAGACGGGAGATTTGAGAAAAGAAAATGGAATGATTAAAAACTAACCATAAAATAATTATTAGAAATGCATGAGATGAAGTCAAAGCTAAGCATAAGGAATAAGTAAGCACAATTTCTAAAATGTGACAGATAATAAGAGAAAAAAATTAAGAGAAGACCCAAAGGAAATTAAAAATAGACATATGGTAAGAATCTAAATGAAAAGTTTAAAAATATGTGCTTAGCTAATAGCAGTCATTTAAAATTTTTATCAGTTTAAAGGATTATCAACAGAAGTTGTAAATTCCGAGGGAATATTCTGTCTTGTTTGATACTTTAATAATGAAGGGCATATATTTAAGGTGATTATGTCTAATTAAATAGGATTATTCCTCAGCTAAACTTCAGTTTCTCTTGGTGATACCTGTGATACCCTACTTGATATAGTCTACTCATAAGATGATAAAAAAGGAAAGGTCAATATAAATAAAAGGAAACATGTAGAATTAGTGATCACTGCAAAAAAAATCAATTACTAGATACTGAAAACAGTCAACTAATGGAAGAATTTACCATAGAGGCTAGCATATTCCCCAAGAATTTGAAATGCTGCAATTTAATGCATAATTTATTTCTAAGTTATATGTCTGGTGAAGAAATTGTTAAGAGTTTTTCTCCCTGGGAAGATTGGACCACAACTACTGGGAAGTGAAATATTGTGTGACTGCTCTTTCATGGTAGCTCCTTGCACTGACACACAGTTGCAGTGGTATGCTTTGCATGTCTGGGTACAATGGCTATGCAGGCAAGAGCTCCTTGGAAACAGCGAAGTTTTCAAAGGTTATACCTGCATGTTTCTATTGCTAGGCAAAGCCTGGACAGGCTTGTCTTTGTCCTAGCCCACATTTCACATGACAGTAAATAGCATCAGTGGTTCCTATCTCGATAACATGAAGACAAATACATACCTCTATCATTTCCAGCTGTATTTTTAAATAATTTTTGTCTACTTGGAAATTGTTCAGATACTGAGAAAGAAACACGAAGCTTTTCTTGCCTCTGAAATGCCTAATTTACAGATAGCTGAAAGTGAGAGTGGGAACATATACCTGAATGTTACAGTCTTTGTGCTTCTCCTGTGTGTGTGTTACAGGACATTAATCAATCTTTTATCTCAACTAGCAGAGAACTCTTACAACTTTTGCTCTTAGTTGCCACAATTTAGCTATTCTTAGCACAGATAGTGGTACTAGTGGTTGCTGCTTGCCTGATAGCCTGTTGATCAGTTTTGTTTCAGATGTGTATTACATACTGCATCCAAATCCGCCATAATTCAGATACACTGAATAGCATCTGGAAGTTCATTGACTCTTTGCAAATCCTAGGAAAAGTGAATTTAAAATGGTGAAAGGGTACTGTCATCCTTGTTTGTGCTCCTCTCTCAAGAGATTCTGGACACAACAACTGAAGACCTATCCTGCATATTAAAATGTCTCCACATGTGAAAATATTCATTTACACAGGCGGTTTACGAATGACTTATATGTCGTTCCCTTATTCTCTTTCTGCTCTCCTAGTCCCTGTCTAATTTATAAACAGAAATATTTATGCTCCTTCATCATGAGGTGCTGCCTTGAGTTTTCTGCTTTATATTGTGAGGCCATTAAGTGAATCTCAAGGTTTGCTTTTATTTTGTTTGAATACTTGACTGGATATCTCTACTGGGTTCCAACTCTTGTCCTTTCCAGTGATGGTAGGCTCTTTGCTGGTGCCGGAGTCAGAACACTTTCCCTTGCTCTGAAAACATTTAGGATCTGATTAGATGTGCCCAACAAAGAAGGAAAATAGTTGAAGAAAATAACACTGAAGTCCATGTGGTCATCTAGAAGAACTAGAGAAAGAAGTAGAGAAAAAGAAATTAGTTACTTCCTGCAGATCAGAAGTCTTATGAGAGGTTGTGAATAGGAGTTTGGAAATCAGTGTTTACGAGAAAATCTCATGGAATTCCTAGAGAGTAGAAGGAGCAGCTGCACCATTTAATCTGGGGTTTTGTGGTTTTTTTTGTTTGTTTTTTTTTTTCTGTAGTAAAGTGCTGGTGTTATTTATATGTCATAACAATCACTGTACCCTTGGTGGAACAGAATCAGGTCAGCAAATACTTCAGCAAAACAAACAACTATAAATCCATGGGCCCTTGTGGGATATACTCATGAATACTGAGGGAGCTGGGTAATGTCATTGCTAGACCTCTCTTGATTATTTTCCAAAAGTGCCCAAGGACTGGAGGAAGGCAAATGTCATTCCAGTCTTCAAGAAGGACAAGAGGGAAGACCAAGGGAATTACACGCCCCTTGGGCTCTTCTCAGTCCTGGGGGAGGTAAAAGAACAAATCCTGGAAACCATCTCCAGGAACATGAAGGACAGGAGAGTCATTAGGCAGGAGTAGTCAGCATTGATTAGCCAAGGGAAAGTCACATTTGACTAACCTGATAACCTTGTATAATGGAAAGACTGAATTGGTAGTTCAGGTGAGAACAGTGGATATTGTCTAGCTTCAGTAAGACTTTTGACATTGTCTCCTGTAAGATCATCATAATTAGAACGAACTCTTTTCTTATGAAAGGCTGAGAGAATTGGGATCATTTAGCCTGGAGGAGAAAAGTCTCCAGGTAGATGTTGTTGCAGCCATTCAGGACCTTGAAGGGGACTCAAAGAACACTGGAGATGGACTTTTCACAAGCAGTGTAGTTGCAGAATAATGGAGAATGGCCTTAAGCCAAAGGAGGATGGGTTTATGTTGGGTATCAGGAAGAAATTAGGGTGGTTAAACACTGGAACAGGTTGCCCAGAGTAGTTGTGGCTGCCCCATCCCCAGTAACGTTCAAGGCCAGACTGGATGGTACTTTGAGCAACCTAGTCTAGTGAAAGGTGTCCCTGTCCACAGCTGGGGGGTAGGAACTGGAGGATCATTAAGGTTCCTTCCAACCTGAACTGTTCTATGATTCTATGATCAGAAATCGATTGATGAATTATAAACTGGATGAGCAGTGAGGTAGACTGAAAACTTGCTGAACGTCTGGGCCTTGAGGACTTCCTTGGTGGGATGAAGTTTAGTTGGAGGCCAGCGGTGTACCATAGATGTCAAGACTAGGTTAGTTCCCGTTCAATACCTTCATTAATGACCAGAATTTTGGGACCAGGTGAGTGGACCTTCAGCCAGCTCACTGATGGCATGAAAGTTGGAAAAGTGAGTGATATGTCAGAGGGTCATGCAGCCATCCAGAGGGACCTCAACAGGCTGGAGAAGTGGAACAGCACAAATACCATGCAATTCAAGGGAAAACTTGAAACTCCCGCACCTGGAGATGAACAGTCTTAGGTAAGAGTACATGCTAGAGCCATCCATCTGGAAAAGAGTTTTGCAAAAGAATCCCTGGAGGTCCTGATAGATACCCAGTTGAAGGTCAATCAGACACATAACCACGCATCAAGGTGCAGGAAAAATGGCTAATGGCTGCAGTAGGCAACAGGGAATGTGATGAGGATTGAAACAACAACAGAAGAGATGTTTTGTTCCTGACTCAGTTTTGAGGAATTTGTTTTGATCATGCACGTGACACCACTGAAGGTTTTCCAGTAAACTGGAGGAGGCAAAGTGAACACAAATGTAGTTTTAACTACAGCAGGAGTATTACACAAAAGCTTAAGGACTTCATGTATTAGTAGTTTCTGTAAATTCTAGAGGGGTGTTTTTGTGTTGGATTCCAGTTCTCATGTTTCTGGTTGTATAGTCAACAGGTCTAGATACTTTTCAAACTACTCTGCTTCTCACACACTACATTTGAACCTCTTTGCCCTATGGAATCAACCTAATCTCAGAGGTGGGTGATGATAGCTGTAGGACTCCTCAAGTTCTCAATCATCTATCAGAGGTTTTGGCTTACTGGGGAGGTCCCGAAAGATTGGAAGTTGGCCAATGCAACACCTATCCATGAAAAGGGCAGGAAAGAGGACCCAGGAAATTATAGAGCTGTCAGCCTGACCTCGGTGCCAGGCAAAATTATGGAGCAAATCATCTTAAGGAAAATTATGTTGCATCTCCAGGAGGGTAAGGAGATCAGACCTAGTCAACATGGCTTCAGGAAAGGAAGGTCCTGCCTAAGTAATCTAATTTCCTTCTATGATCAAGTGACCCACCTGGTTGATGAGGGAAGAGCTGTTGATGTGGTGTACCTGGATTTTAGTAAAGCCTTTGACACTGTTCCCCATAACAAACTCCTGGTGAAGCTGGAGGCTTGTGGTTTGGATGGGTTTACAGTGGACTGGATCAGGAGTTGGTTGNTCTGGAGAAGAGGAGGCTGAGGGGAGACCTTATTGCTCTCTACAACTACCTGAAAGGGAGTTGTAGCCAGGCGGCGGTCGGTTTCTTCTCTCTGGCCTCCAGTGATAGAACAAGAGGTCACAGTCTTAAAATGCGTCAGGGGAGATTTAGACTTGACATTAGAAGGAACTTTTTCCCAGAGAGGGTGATCTCTCAGTGGAATGGGCTGCCCAAGGAGGTGGTGGAGTCACCGTCCCTAGAGGTGTTTAAGAAAATGTTGGATGATGTACTTGGTGGCATGACCTAGATATTAGGGTAGTGTGTTATTGGTAGGGTGGTGTGTTGGTGGCAGGATGACAACAGGTTAGGTAGCAGGTTAGGTTAGGTAACAGGTGATAGGTTGGACTCAATGATCTCTATGGTCTTTTCCAACCTTACTGATTCTGTGATTCTGTGATATATCCCCTCTGCACCAGACACTGTCTCTTGCCTCTTCCCACGGGCTATCTCACCTGGCAACTCCAGATTATTACCCTGTAATTCCTCCCACTTTGCTGTTTACTCCTTCCAAACACTACAGTTGCAGACAGTGAGCATCTCTCCTCCTTTCCAATCATCGTTTGGCCATACCGCAGCATACATTGTTAGTTCTCTTTAATCTTTTCCCATAATTAAATGAAAAGCCAATTTAAAAGGAGCTGTAATAAAATCTCTTCTCCTGAAATTAAATACAAAAATAGTTGCTTCTTTTTATGTATTGTAAGCGATTAATAGGGAGCAGTGCTGTTTCAGTAAGGACTTCAAACAAATGATCCTTCGTGCAGTCGTGCAGTTGCTGCTGGGGAAGAAGAGATCTGTTCTGCCTGCTGACACTGAGTTTTCTCTTTCATGGCCATTTTTTGTACCTGCAAAACAGTTTATGGACTCTTTGAGCAGACAAGTGGGGGGAGGAGGGAGACAGGGTTGATAGGTCTACATTAGCTCATTAAAAACGAGAAACCATTTCTATTTTACATAATTTAACATGGCAAACTATTAAAAAAAATAAGGTGAAAACGGCAACCCCTAGGCATGCGTTTAAAACACCCTCATTTAGATGCTAATTTTGATTCCTAGTGTATGGCTGGTTAAAAAAAAGCCATTAACAAAGGGACAGATTACTTAAAAGGCATTATTAGGCAAATATGTATGAGTTTTCTGATACCAAGTGGCCCTTTTATGACTGAATACAGCTGCTAAGTAGAGTGACATGGAGATATTTGTTTTAAAAGGAAAGAACAACCACCAGATTTAAAAAAATACAAACCCAAACCCAATAATTATATAGAGAGTAAATCACACAGGTAAAAAAATACTTTAAAAAGCAAGTAATACTTTCTCCTTTAAATATTTAGCAAATGTGTGGCTCTGCATGTGATGTATATTGCCAGCTGAATTCTAGGATGTAGCTAACATTTGTGTAATATGTGCAGTAAAACAAATGTTATAATGTTGCTATTTAATTCTAATAATATATCCTGTTTGTGTGTTAGTAAAATAGCATTGACAGAAGAGTGAAATGAGGAAAATAGCAGGAAAGAGGAGAGGAAAGTGCATGTTTTCAAGCTGAGATTGAAGTCATGACTGGCAAAAATAAGGTTATAATGACATTAAAATGAAAACTGTTCACACAGAAAAGATATAAGTAAATGTACTGTGCTGTATAAATTAAATGAGTAATAGAGGATGGGCAGATGGTTGCTTAACTGCATCACAGTAAAAGAACAGTGAATAGATCTTCACTGAGAGCTCTCTCTCTGAACCTGAATAAAATTTTCCTTAACAGAAGAAAGGCTAAGGGAATTTCTAACCCTGAGAAGAAAGGAATTTGAAAAGCAGACCTAATTTTCTCTCTCTCTTGGTTATCAGGATATTTGAATAATTTTTAAGTTCTCTGTAAATTATCCAGTTAAGAATCAGGAACCTAAGCCAGAAACAGCTGATCATTCAGATCTTCGTAGCCCCAGAAAAGGCATTTCTACTCTGCAGAATCCATGGTGTTCACAAGGCCTTGTCTTGGCAAACAAAAGACAGTTTGGATTTGTTTGATTAACATGTTTAGACTATATAATGAAACCTGGATTAGAAATGAAAGCAGCTCTTTCCCTTTGTCTCTCTGTCTCAGATCTTTGCTTTTACATGTGACATTAAAGCTTGCCAAAGAGGATTCTCCTTACACTACAGTTCAAGGAGTTAGCCCACTGTAAAACTTGTGGAGTGAACTCAGCTCACCAGCATATCTTGTTGGCTGAAACAAGTGAGAGAGAAAATTAATTGTTTGTTATGATAATGGGATATTACATGAGTGTATAAGAAGAATGGGAGTTCTGTGTTCATGTGTTTGTTGGACATATTTCCCAGCCTTAATAAAAGTGTTGGAAGAAAAGTTTGTGAATTTAGTGACTCATTTTGTAGTTCTTTAAAGTGAATGAAGGCAAACTGTATCAGTAGAGCTACCTACATCATCTTACTTAAATTGTTTTATAATTGTTCAGGAGATCAAGTAAACAGTAAAATGGAGAATGGCCATGGAATTCATATCTGAAGTTTGTTCCCAAAATACCTACTTGACTCAAACCAGTGATTTTATTAAGTGTTTTGTACTTGGTATTTTTAAAACTTTTAAAACTTAGCACCATGAAGTATCTCTGAATTATTACGTGTGCTCTCTTTATGTTATTATTTTACAATAAGGCAAAATAAATAGAGATTTCAAGAAAAGCAAAAGTAAACTGGCCTAACATAAGGCTAATTTATGATTATCCATCCTGATAATGATGACATTTTGTGTATTTGCTAAGTGACATTGAAAAGTGAGTTAACAGCAAATGTAAAGCATTTTCCAAGCACAGTTGTGATGTGGAAGTGGAAATGACTTGGAAATACCCCACACAGCTCCATCCTGGCATGAAGTGGAGTTGAGGTAAGGATGGAAGAGCTTACACTACTGTTTTTAGTGCAGGTGTATACTAGTTTTCTGCTGCAAGTCACTTAATTGCCGGGTGGCTAGAGTTTGTTTAGTTGTATGTAAAGGTTATTGTGACTATATGGGAAGTGACGTTGATTTATTCCCAGAAAGGTTTATAGAAGAAATGTGTATTGTACTTTTCATAGGTTCTAATAATTCCAATTGTAGTGCAGAGGCAACCTTATGAAACTGGGGATATTCTACTTCAGGTATTTATTAATGCCAAAAGAGCTATTTGAAGTGTACTGTTATGGAAGCAGAAGGACATTGTGTTTTATCTCCTGAAAGAAGTGAACGAATAGCCTACATGCGCTACTCCTAGGCAAATGCAGGATGTGAGACTTGAAAGTAAAAGATGAATGTAATTAGGTATAACAAATGAATAAAGCTAGGTGTGTGGAAAGGAGAGAGCTCTAACTTTAAATTGAGGAAATTCTGACTTTGTCTTACATCATGATGCCTGGAGAGAAATGAGTAAGGAGCTGTAACTCTCTGCTGCATTTCTGTGAAGTTATTTCTGACATCCCGCTTTGTGGGAATGGGGTATCACTGTTTCAGACAGTCAGACAATCACAATGTAGAGTGCAGGTGAGGGCTTGATACTGCAATTTAAAGAAGTATGGCCATTTGGTAATTAAATACAGTATTCCATGAGAATTTCTGTCAGTCTGGTTTTGGAGCACTCTTCAGATAGGGACAGACTAAAATTAGATATGTTTATCTTTGGTGTGAATCTAGAAAGAAAATTCTGAAAATATGGGTGCTACGGATGGGCATCTTATTTGACCTCTGTGTTTTGCCTGAGAGCTAGAGAAAAACATCAAGCATCAAATTAAAGATGCTAAGTACATGCTGTTTTAAGAATACTGTTAAAGAGTCACAGTAATGTGTACTTGCCATCCTAGCCACCACTCACAGTATTACTTAAGATTATTGTTTGTTGTTTGTTTTTGTTTGTTTGCTTGTTTACTCCTTTGTTTACACTGCTGCAGGACAATGGGAAGATTCTGGAGAAAAACAATCATCCACCTTATTTTTTTTTATAGGTTCTTCTTTCCTAAAAAGTGAACTGGACATGGGTGTTGCAATTTTATGGCCTGCATCATAGTTTAGAAGTAGTTTAGAAGATGAGATGGGTATTTGGGGTTGTTCCTTTGTTTCTTTGGAGGCTTTTGTTTTGGAGTGCTATTTTGCATTAAACAAGAGGAGTGAAAACAATTAAATATTTAATAATTCAGGTTCCTTTCAGACTGTAGTTTTTATTTTAACTCTGAAATAAGGGGCAAGTCCTGGACAGGAGGTCATTAATTTTTGCGTTCAGTAGCCACCTCCTTAGAGCCACTAGAGTTAATAGGGCTGCATATTAATCAGGGCCTTGAGTCCTCTTTGTAGGAGAAAGGCAGGAAGGAGGGGGTCTCTGAACTTACTCCATTAACTTTAGGTGACAAATAAAGGCTGTTCTTCCTGCTGGGCTGTCACTTAGGATGCCTAGTTACAGCTGCACAGCTGATGTGTTGTATTTTTATGCGATGGTAAAGATGAAGCAGGGTTAAGGCAGGAGGCACTGTGAACAGTGCAGAGCTGAACACAATGAATATGTTCCTCGCCTGGAACCAGTCTGAAAATGTCTTTTATCTATGTTGTGCAATAAACTACTCTCACACAGGTATCTCAGAAGCATAACCAGAAACACCTCTATGCTTGAAACAAAGGAGTTTTTCAAGTGCGGATAATTTGGATTTCCAAATCCCTGTAACAGTCACCGAGATTCATCCACTGTCTTCCAAAGGTCAAAGAACCATTTAAAACTGAAGTATAAAACTAAACTCTGCCACAGAGGCCTGTGACAGGGCTGTGACAAGACTGTGACAGTCCTTGGAGATGTTGCCATCGCTTCCCTGCATGGTGCACCAGCCCTGTGTGGCTACATGGAGCAAGCAGAAGAAAAGCAATAGTTTGCCCTTGGTTCTTTCCTTTTGAATTTTACTGATTCACCCACTGTCCTGGTAAAGATACATGTGCAAGTAGAAAAGACAGGTGAAAGACAAGGTTTGTGAAATTGTGCCAATAGACTGCTACGTCCTCACACTTTACTTACTTTGGAGATCCAAATATTAAACTAGCTATTGAAGTGGTGTCTTTGATTTCTTATGTCAAAGAGTCTCACATCTTTTCTAGAACTTGAGAGAATGAAAGAAATTGCACATAGCTGAGCTGGGGAATGTGCATTTTACTCCACCATTACTTTAAGAAAGTAGTCAGTTATGACCCAAAATAAGGCTGCTGGTATAGTATAACATAGCCAGCCTGATCAAAAAAGTTAATGATATATTTAATTTTAAACACATGTGTAATGCCACCTACTTCAGTCCCAACGGTAGTAAGTGGTGCTGCTTGTGCTAAGGTTAGGTAAAACTTAATCAAGACTACTCTTATAGGAGATCCACCCTCTTAATTAGGAGAATGACAGAAATTTTAGCAATGTCCTTACTTAAGTGCGAAAAGGATTTAAAAATCCTTTTATATTTCTAATTTATTTACATTTAATTATTTTTCCACATTAGTTGCCTGAAGGGGAAATTAGAATACTCTCACTTTGGAAACTGGAAGTCACATTGTTAAGTATATTTGATGATGACGTGAGATTAGCTCAGATAGATAAAACATGGTGTTCATGGCACCAAGGCTGTGGGTTTAATCCCTGTATGAGCATTCACTTAGAAATTGGACACGATGGTCCTTGTGGGTCCTTTCCAACTCAGAATATTCTGTGATTCTATGGTTCATAGAAGTTTGATTAACAGTGCTGTTAACAACAACATAATCACAAGATCCGTTTCTCTATTTTCCATTTCACAGTGTCTCAGACATTTCAAAGGTTTTATTTCTTTAAATGAAGATATAATTCTCAAATCAATTTTATGCATTTAGGTACCCCTAATTTTTTTTCTGCTCCCTTGATGGAAGAGAAAGTCATGTCAGCTTTCAGAGATGTAGTGGGATCTCAATCTTCCTCTTCTTTAATATCTTTTCATGATTGGCTGGTGTGTTTTGACTGAACTGGAATTCTTCTCCTCATGCTGTGAAATCTCATTAAATGGGTTTCATTGTGATTGTTACATAGAATAAGGCTTTATTTTTCTAATGATTTCTTTTCCTGTGATACATTTCACATAGAAAAAGAATCTTTCATATTAGAGGTTCACAGGTTATTCTGAGTTGAAAAGGTCCCAGAGGATCATCTAGTCCAATTCACAAGCAAATGTCCACGCAGGGATCAGACCCACAAGCGTGGAACCCCGGGCAGCACGCTCCATCCATCCAAGCCTCCCACCATCTAGACCATGTCACTGAGCTCCTCATCCAGTCATCTCTTAAACACCTCGAGGGATGGCGAGTCCACCACCTCCCTGAGCAGACCATTCCAATGAGAGATCACACTCTGTGAAAACCCTCTTCCTAACATCCAGTCTAAACCTCCCCTGGTGTAGTTTAAGTCTGTGTACTCTCGTTCTGGTGTCATCAGCCTGAGAGAAGAGATTTACACCCACC
>WEKX01008345.1:37712-66094 GCA_013390025.1 Pitta sordida | reverse complement strand
CTTGAGAGGGTCCAGAGAAGGGTGACAAGGATGGTGAAAGGACTAGAGAACAAGCCCTATGGGGAGCGACTCTGGGAGCTGGCCTGTTCAGCCTGAGAAGAGGAGACTCAGAGGTGACCTCACTGCTATTTACAACTACCTGAGGGGAGGTTGCAGCCAGATGGGTGTGGACCTCTTCTTTCAGGCTGATGACACCAGAATGAGAGGACATGGCCTTAAGCTACGCCAGGGAAGGTTTAGACTGAATGTTAGGAAGAGGTTTTTCACAGAGAGAGTGATCGCTCATTGGAATGGTCTGCCCAGAGACCTGGTGTTGACGCCGTCCCTGGAGGTGTTTAAGAGAAGACTAGATGAGGACCTTAGTGACATGGTCTAGCTGGGGGTGTTGGGCTGGATGGTCCTGTGGTTCCCTCCTGGCTCGGAGTGGCCTGTGCGCCTGTGACGGAACTAGGTTTATGTTCACCACTCTGGGGTGTGCGTTTGATCTCTGTATGGGCGTTAGATGGTGAGTTGGACTAGATGATCCTTGTGGGTCCCTTCCAACTCATAGTATTCTGTGATTCTGTGATTCTGTGATATTCTTACTGGCATTGTTTCTTTCTCATCTCTGGATGATAAATTCAAGCAGGTAGAGGTTAACCTGTTAATAATACCTCCTGTTATTGCTACATAGATAGGCTGGTTGATGAAAAGCACTTGCAAATGGTGAAAGCTAAACCAGAATTGAGACTGCCACTTGTCATGCTGACTGTTTCCGTATGCTCTTCCATTTCTTTGCCTTTATCTAGTTGTTGTCTCCTGGCTTACTCTGCAAAGTTGGGACAGACATATTTATCCTGTTTAAACAGGAAGGATCTGGTTTTGTGGGAGCCTAGGCACCTCTTCAGTTCAAACATATCGCAATAATGAAAGAAGTACAAAGCTTTGACTGGGTTTTTTAGCCGCAACACAATGGGAAATGTTAATATTAATCATTCTAATTCAATCATTTTTATATTTAGGCAGTTTCAAAATCTGCTTTTACTGAAGAGCTTTAGTTTTGCTGAGATACATGCTCCCAATTAAAGGAAAGGTCTCCTGCTGTTGATGAAGCTTTGAAGCTATTTTTTTAGTTAGTTAGATCTGTTATTTCTTTTTGAAGTGATTTCACATGACTGAGGCTGTCAGTGGCCATAATGTATCAGGACAAGAGCTAATTCTGGTGTGCTTTAGTAAAGAGTGTCTCAATTATCAGTATTTTCTGTTGTTGTGTTTTTTGGGTTTTTTTGTTTTTTGGTTTTTTTTTTCCTTTTCTTTTGAATTTCTTATCTCCTTTCACTGGGAGTCCTCAATGAACAGAAAACCAGTACTTCGAGCTTCTGGACAGTTAATAACCAGTGGTATTATTTGAATGGCTTTATATTTAGCTGCAGATAGGTTTAGAATGGATTTTAGAGCTTGGAAGAACTGAGGTTCAAGTGAACCCTTTTCACTATAGCTCTCATGCCTCAACTATCAGTGAATTCCCTTTCCACTGTTTGCCTAATGTTTCCATTTTGCTGAGACAGGCTGGTATGTTAACTGGACCTGATGGCAACAGGCAGCCTGACCTAACAGGCATAAGACCATCAGGACTAGTTATTGGGATCAACTGAGTTTCTAGAAACATAATTGGACAATGACTGTTATCCTAACGGGAACTATATCTGGATAGTCAGACTTCCAGTTCTGAGACATGATACAGATTCATTGATACAGAAAAATGTGGACTGCTCCTGAACTGTGCTTGATTAACTGATGTAGCCGTACATGAGAGTCTTGGATATACTCCTTGGGCTGAATCTTTATTAAGAATAAAGTAAGCATTGAGGAATTTTTACCACCATAGGTTTCTATAGAAGCAGCTTCATAAGGAATGGAACTAACTACAAAAATACCTTCACAACACACTTTACAAATTTTTAAGTGATGCAGAAATATCTGATAGCTTTTTTTTATCAAACTCGATGTTAAACATTTTCAAGTTCTGCACCTTCTTTCATTTCCAGGGCTCTTATTCAGCATTTGGGTGCATGCCAGCACGTCCAGAAGGAGAAGAAATCTTCTCAGTCCCACAAAGTACTGTGATTGTGGTGATCTTCTCCTAGGGAGATGTCCTTATGCTCCCCTTTCTCTGAGCTGCTCTCTTAGCCTAGAGGTAAGATCTTGTCCCATCTGTCCTTCCTGATGCACATATCTGCTTCTTCAACCATGCCTTGGTACTTGCTCCTTTACCCTTCTGTAAGAAAATCCATGTTTACAAAGTGTTTAGGGTCCTAGGGAGACAGTTTGCATTATATGTTTGGCATTTTCATTTCTTTACTTATTTTTCAGAAATATTTATCAAATATTGTGATACGAACAAGTGTGATTTTACATGAATATGAGTCTTATTACTGGCTCATTTTGAAAATGATTTGTGTAGTGTTGTCATTGTACCAACCACAATATGCAAGTGGTATTGGATAAGCATCAGCAAGCACAGGCACAGTGCACAACTGTGATGAACCATAAAAAGAACCTCTTAAAAACCAGTTTATCAGAATCCAGCACTGTGCTATTGTCTTAGGAATGTTTTTGCATGATATTAACCTTCAATACATATCATCTGTTCGATAGGTTAGAGGCAAGGGAGATTCCATGTGAATGACAATGCATTGTTGCTCTCTAGCACAGATAATGCTGGTGTTTAATGATTACTTAGAAATATATATTCAGTGCTTAGACATAAGCTTATTCAAACATTAGTACCTGGAATTATGGTTGCATACAATGTCTTCCATTTATTAAAGTGCTTTTGAGAGGTTTGCCACCGTTCATTACGACAATGCTGGAAAAAAATACTGCTACTTGATTTCAGGAAATGTTTAAAAAGACAATCAGAAACAATGAAAAAAGTCACCATTCTTTTGGTAATGCAGTATGATATAAAAGTTACAAATAACAGCTTATTTCATTGAACATTTCAAGAAGTTATAGCTCAGCTGATAGTCTAGGGTATTAATAAATATAAAATATTAATTTAGCCAAAATACTCAATTTCAAAGAAAGAAAATTATATAACTGTTATTTAATGGCATACTGAAACATTAACATTTTCTTATTCATTAGTTATCTGGAAGACTTCTCCATTTCAGCTCTCGTTACAAATAAATAAGAAGAAGTTACCATTTCTCCTGTTTAGAGAACTATAAATATATTTGACAAGTAAAGTATCTGTCTTTATTTGGATCAAAGATGAGACAACAGAATTTGGGAGGCTTGGGAAAGAAATTAAAACAAATCATTTAAATAGCTTAAGTGACTGAAAGTGTGAATAACAGATTGCAAGTATTTCATATGTTCAGCAAATGCGTCATAAATGGAATTGATCATTCAGTGTATAGAGGGGCATTTCAAAAATCTTTCAGAATTTATTTTCATTCATTCTCTGGAAAGAAAAATTGAGTACCTGGGTAACTGTTCATATGTATACTGTGTTCTTTGAGGAGCAAAATACTTATACAGTTATATACTTTCTTAGAGTGGAGCGTTTGAAGGTCCATCTCTGTACCCATGTGTCTTTACGTCTCTGTGTCTGTGTTCATCCCCATGTCAAACACAATGAGGATCAAACACTGTGTGTTTGTCTTCTTTTGGAGACTCTCTCATGTTTGACTTGTTGATTCAGAGAATGGGATTTGGCCCCTGCTCAAAATACTGTTTTGGCAATGACAACCCAACCCTATTCCCAAGGTAAAACTTCCTTTTACTTCTGTTGAAGGCAGATCTTTTCACCTCTGACTGCTGGTCATGAAGTCATGCATAATGTCACTACAGGTTTTAGCTCAGATTCAAAGGTTAAATGGAAGGTCTCTCCTTGCTTAAACCGCAAAAGGAAACTGTTAGTCCTTGCTGAGTGTTTAGTAAAGAGTGGTTTGTCATAAACACTCAAATTTCTTTAGCCACAAAATTCCTGGGATTGCTGTGAAGGGCTATGATGCAAGGGAAGAGTGGTAGCAAGTGAGCGGTAAATGAAAAACCACATTTCTGTCTCATAGCTTCTGATAACTATATGTGTTTGAATCATTAAATATATTCCATATTTCTTCAATATCTTATACTGTTCTTTTCCCCTTAGCATTCCTAGTTGTACGATTTCCTATAGATTTGCGGTAAATGATATGAAATATCTCTACTATTTTTTTAATCATGAAAAAAGTAACATTTAAAAAAATTCTATTTCTCAGATGGGTTTTTTTTGTAATTTTTATAAAAAGTCCTTTATGGAGATCTTTTGGATTTTTAATATCTTCATAGGTTTTATACAGTCACTATTGTATGAGCTTTCCCATGAAGTGAAGGTATGTTCTTCTTTACCAGACAGGTCTAATATTGGTTAAAAATGTATTTTACTTAACAGCTTCTTCTTTTTTTTTTTAATCTTTCATACAGAGTTAATCCAGCAAACACAATTTTAATTAGCAACACGAATGATAATGAGAGTGATCTCTCAGTGGAATGGGAGGTGGTGCAGTAGCCATCCCTGGATGTGTATAAGAGGAGACTCGATGAGGAGCTCAGTGACATGGTGTAGATGGTGGGAGCCTTGGATGGATGGAGCATGGTGCCCGTGGTTCCACGCTTGCAGGCCTGATCCCTGGGTGAGCGTTCGCTTGGGAGTTGGACTAGATGATCCTATGGGTCCCTTCCAACTCAGAATAACTTGTGAACCTGTGAACCTATGAATTCCAAATTGCAGAAGTCCACTAAGTTTCAGAAAGATGTGGCTACAATATTAACAGGACAATGAAAGCTGTCAATTGTTTTGTGATAAGACTGTGTTTATATGTATGAGGCTGAGGGAAATCAAGTCCTATACTTCAGTGCAAATCAGAAGCCAAATCAATCCTGGTTTTTTTATAGCATGGAAATCACAGCTTCCAATGTCAGAAATGCCAACGTGCTATGCTAATTCAGCACTTGTAGCCCTAGAAAGATACTTCTTACAGTTGCTAATCTGAAGCCTGATATATTGGATATATCTTTTTTTTTCCCTCCCTCCATTGTACTCCACATTTAAATATAACATCTAATTTATTGGAAGCCTAGCTTGCACAATGTGACATTTTTATGTGTTTAAGGAACCATGGAAGCATGCATTTCTTAACTTCTGTACTTACATTTTCAATTAAAAGCTCCAAATTAGAAGGAATTTAAATGTTATGCCTTGGTATCATAAATAAATATACTTCTTTAACACGTGGTCAGACAAATACTAGATCTATGAACAGGAGATGTAAGACAATAAGAAGAAGCATTTAATATATTGCAAATTACTCCTTTTAAAAGTTCTTATTCCAACCGCAAGTAAAAGTTTACTTTTGAAATGCACTCTGGCTTCTGACTCAGCTTTCAGAAATGCTTTTCAATGTTCATTAATAAAATGTAAAGGATAAACTTCTTGAGACAAATGCTGCCCTTGGGATCTAGGTTGGTGTTACACTCTTGGATGTGCTCTCGGTCTCTGTACGGGTGTTAGATGGTGAGTTGGACTAGATGATCCTTGTGGGTCCCTTCCAACTCATAATATTCTGTGTGATTCTGTGATTCTGTGAAATTAGACGGCAGACTTCCGCCCAGTGCAAAGGCATTGACACACCTACTAAATTATGGCTTGTTGTGTTTTCATAAATTTCTGTTTTTTGGAGACCAAGATTTGTATGACAAATGCGTGGCTTTCATATATTATTTTCTACATACTTCTTTTCTGAATTCTATGTATCTGCCCCAAGATAGAATGAGTCTCTGCTCTTCTCTTCCCTGGGGACTGGGAGCACTGTTACCTAAAACATTTTGGTGTTTGGATCTTTACCCTAGAGATCCAAAGGGAGACATGAAGTCTTCTGCAGGGAGCTATCCTGAACAGTGTATGCTAAGAATGCTAAACAGCTTGAGGGGAGGCTAAGAGAGCTCCAGTCAAGGTCACAGTGTACACCTTTGACCAGTTGTTATAGAGAGGACCATGAGGTCTGCATAGAAGCACATGTAACTTTTGCCAGTTTCATTTTGGCAGAATCTCAGCCCTTCTCACCGAATTAACATCACTGAGCTTTTGTCACTGAGGTAGGCTGCTGGCAAACCCTCTATCATAAATAACCCTGTGTCACAAATAACCCTGCATCACAAATAACCCTGCTCCCACCAATCCCAGAGTCCCCAGCGTTTATCACAGAGGTTACTGGGTAGTTCTGTAGCAGTTCCTGAATTCCTTCTGTTATTTCTTTTCACAGAAATGCACCAAAAATAGACTACTTTGCTCGTTAAGTTTATCATCTGAAACTGCCTCTAAATATTTAACATAAAGCTGTAGTATCCAAAGACCTTAAACAATGTAGTTCTAGCTTGGCTGGAATACATGAAGTTTTATTTATAGCTCAAAAATGTGTAAAGATGACTTGTGCATGATTAATATTATGCAGGAAAAAATGTTTGGAAACTTGTGATCCAGATGTGTGACACACATCTATAATTGAAAGGGGTCATCTACAGCACAGGAGAGTTGACGAGATGAAATTTCATTTGAATGTGGGTAATTTCTTTTATTTGTTCTTTCATGCATGTCATCCTGTTTTAAAAAGTCAAATGTATATGGAACACATGATTATATTTTCAACAAGGAAAAGAGCTAATTTCATTCTGCAGGGGGAACCCAGTGAGAGTTTTCAGCATCTGTAACATCACCCTATATCTACACTCTGAAAGCTCTGTGGAAATTCTCTCTACAAATCTGGCTTTCAGGTGGTTTGGTTTTTGCACACCTCGACAGTTTTGTCTGAGAGAGGAGGGAATTATATCAGAAGAAATTTTTTTGTGTGTTTTTAGGAGAAGACGGGAACTCGGGGGTTCACAGATCAGTGGTGATTTGTACAGTCTATCTAGCCCATTGTTTTACAGATCCTATTTTTGTATGGAAATTTGGTTAAAAAAGAGAATTCCTTCAGAACCTAATGCAGTAACAGAACAATAAATGGCTGTTTGTTTATAGGCAGCCGTGCTCAGTGAAATTCATAAGTAGGAGAAGACCTAGGAGGAATCCCATCAATTCTTAAGTGACTCCATGTTCCTGATATATTGTGCATGATGCAGCTGGGAGAGAAGGAGTTTACTTTAAGGGATTTATTAATCCTTCAGAATTCAGTGTAATTCCCTTTAGCATCAATGGAATCTGTTGTTACAGAGGAAAGAGTTGGCTTAACTTGCAATTAAAAAGTCTGATTTATTACTAAAATATATGTGGACTGAAAAATAAAAAATGAGAAATAAGTCTAGATATGTACAATGCATTGTCCAAAGTCTTGCTTGTGCCTTAAATATAGGCTTGCTTTTATGGATGCAAATATTTCATATGTTGAAGACAAAATAAAACCTAGAGGATCCTATTAGGATTCTTGTATACTGGGAGAAGGGATGTTACCATCAGAGTCATTCATTCTTCCCTTCAGCTATTTGCTTGTTTCTAACAGTGGATATTTCTGACAATTTTTTTAGTTGTTGGACTTTGAGGCAAACAGAGCACTGGGATGGATATTCTAGTCTTATTTTTCAGCCATTGAGGCAGATCACTGACAGGTTAAAAATATTTTCCAGGAGTTCATCTTTCCAACTTTTTTCTTAATTCCTTTAGCCAATGCTGTAAGTGAACGAGCTACAAACCTAAGGAGAGGCATCTATTGTATGAGAAAATGGTATTTGCAAGTCTTAAGTGGTGCTTGACATTGTGGTAAGAACAGTTTATCTTTGACTTCTGCTATGAGAAATGGTCCTTGTTATATGAGTGACTATACAAACAGGCTAATATGGTTTTGCCAAGCTGCAGAAAGGTGCCGGTTTTTTTCTTTCTAGATTGCTGTCTGCTTTTAAATTATCCATTTAATGAAGGACTCTTAGCAACAAAACTTGACAGTGTATTAAGCATTCACAACCACCTAGATTTACAGTTTAAATGAAGTGACTATGTCACTCACAAAAAGCCCCTTAGTTTAGAAAAGCAGGGTTTTCACTAGCTTTCATAAAACATGGTGCTGTTAATAAGACGCCTTCAGTCTGCAATGTAGTTGTTTAGGCATAATAGTAACAGAGAGACAGTTCTCTTAATTTATTTTCTAGATGGATGGATGATTTCTCTTTAAAAGACAGCATTGAAATAGTCACCGTGCAAGGAAAAAAAGAAGTAGCAAAACACAGCTCCCATTTCTGAAGGATTATCTGCCCAGGTCAAAATACAAACAATGCTAAAGTGCAAGGGCTTTGTTATGCATGAGGCCTATTGACCATTTCAGACCAGTCTTCTCTGTCACCAAAGCGAGTTGATGACAGATGGTGAGAGTGTCCTTGCAAATTTTTCACCTTAACATGACAGGCTATATGGAAATGTCCTGTGATCACAGGCGATTCTCCAAATATCCCTTGGTAATCATCACAAAAGGGAATAATTTTTAATTTGGAGCCTGAAGCAGTTTTAAAGATTTGTCTTTATGTAGAAAGTCTTCATAGTATTTTACAAGAACTATAAACATTGGATGAATACAATGGATTTCACATCATATTTATAATAATTAACCATTATTTGTTTAGTGAAGACAACCCATTTATAAGATAATTCCAGAATAGAAGTGAAACTTAAAAAAAACCTCAAGAAAAAAAAGCAAGTAATCAAAAGAAAACTTGGAACATTTGCTAACTTATATTCAGGGAATACATTTTGGCCACTTCAACATTTTTTGATCAAGCATTTTTATATGTATATGTATATTTTATATTTTTTTACATATCTCATATGTACTCAAAAGATAGGATTCATCAATGTTGCACTACTTTTCAAAAGGAGAACATCATCAGGGTATGCAGAGACAAACATAGTCTGATTAACTTATATTCAACTTTAGTAGGAATACTTGTCCTTGCAAACCTTACAGTCATTCAGGGCTAGAACAACCATATAGCAGAGATTGAAACAAATACTCAGACTCTACCAAGGGATGCAAAATAATCAGGCAACCTCTCTACACACAGACAAAATCCCTGGATCTACATCCAGACCCCGTTTTGTGTTTTATTAGCCTCATTCTTCCTCTACTCTCATCCCTTATCCTTACCAAGCCAACATTTTAGACAAATGCAAGTGGTGGAGTTGCCATCCCTGGAGGTGTTTAAGAGAAGACTCGATGAGGAGCTCAGTGACATGGTCTAGCTGGTGGGGAGTTGGACTAGATGATCCTGAGGGTCCCTTCCAACTCGGAGTAACCTGTGAACCTGTGAAAGTGTTTGGTGGGAGTCGTGATGGGACCCGGGAGAAGACTGGGTACCACCATCTCACCAGAAATTCAGATGTGGGGAAAAAGAGCAATTAGTCTCTGTGATAAACTGCACTAAAGAGGGTGAAAGCGGGCCGTGGTAAGGGCTGGTCTGAGCGGTGAGTTACTGGATACCATTATCTCTATTCTCAGAGAGTGCTTTGCCTAAAGGAGGAATGGTTATCACAGGCTCTCATGGCATTAAGCCTTTCCATTTTGGCTGGTGGAATAGGCATTGGGAGACAATGCTGATAAAGATCAGACTACAGGTACATGGTATTTCATGCCCTGCTTTGATCTCAGGATTGAGCTCCCAGCTTAACCTCTTTTGGAGGCTTTTTTAACTTGCAGCTGATTTAGGGAGTCCCTGGTTATGTTTGGACAAAGGCCATGAAGGGTTTTTTTTAACAAATCTTTTATTTCTAAGTGGAAAGTTAAGAGTTGGACTCGATGATCCTTGTGGGTTCCTTCCAACTCAGAATATTCTGTGAAAGTGCCATAATGATGGTAAAGTGTGATTACAGTTTAATTTTTAGGCTTTGCAGATTACTCTAAGCTCAAGCTTTCATTTTGTTTTACTTCATACTTAAGCTATTCTGGTTACTGATATAAAGATGGTCTAAGAAAAAACTAGGGACTGTGAGCTGAGAGGTTTTGGTGCTCTGTTGATGATTGAACTAGATGGAAGTCATACACTTGTTATTCTTCTTGATTTTGGGGGATGTAGTATATTCCAACCTTGAAATGAATGAATGCTTCCAGTCCTTAGTGTCTTTGTCATCTGCACCTTTAGGTGCTCAACTCATTTATTGCCACCTGGTTTCGACAGTTTTAGCCTTCAAAATGAATTTAGACATTTGTTTAACTCTCTAAAACTGTACACTTAAATATAGATATAGTTTTCTACTGTACAGATGCAGATGGATAAGATTCAGTAAAAAATCAGTTCTGGGAATTTGAGGTAACATATTTTATCAGGTTTTACATACTGAAATGGTATCTGTTTCAGAATACAGCATGGGAAAAAATATGCTTATTTATTTATTTATTTGTGCGAGAGAAAAATTTAGTTTTGACTTTTTTCCAACCAGATTTTAATGAGAAAAAGTTTGCTGTCATTTCTTCATTGTCAGCATCAGGTACTGTAATTTGCTCATGTAATAGATTGTGGCCCAAAGGTATATTGCCAACTTACAGAGTGATTTCATAACAAAAGAATCAATAGCTCCATATTTTTGGACTCCGGATAGTTTGCATGTTGCTTTAGAGATTTCATGACATTTAGAAAATTATTTGCAAATTAAAACATTCTTTGGATCAATCGATTAAATTGTCAGTTAATCTTCTTAAATTATACTTATTTTAAAGCTCCATGTAAAGAGAATATTAATTTTCTTCTCCTCTGCCCTGCCAAAAACATGAGGTGGCAGTTTGAACTGGTTATCTAACTGGATGATGTTGTTAGCTTCTGAGTAGTTGTTCTAGTACATCTCCCTATAAAGTACCAAGAGCACAACAGTGGTAGGTATTAGAACTCATCTTCTAAATTTATTGGTCTGCTTATTAAAACACACAGTGCTGCAAGTAGACACATTAATTTCTTCCCCCAAGTTCTTTTTCAGGACATATCCAATACAGAAAACCAAGTTCTTAAGTAGTTGAAAGAAGGGATATGACTTTTGAGTTAAATTATACAAAACTAACTTTTTTATCATAGCTTTTTTGTATATAGTTATTTCTAAACAATTAAATATGTGCCTGTGCAAAGGCCACTTTGCCTGTGCAAAGACCACCTCATCCTTTCTCCTTCCAGGGCTCTGTGGGCCGTCTGCATTGAAGGTGCGGGATCCAAATCTATGATGGGCCTCCAGTTAGATAGTGACTAAAGCTCCTTTGTGTGCAAGGAGATTGCTCTGCTTGTGCCAATCCTGCCTAAAGTCACTTTTACATGAAAAGGCCTTTTTCCCAGCATACATCAATAGCTATACTCCCAGGATGTTTGCTGTCTGGGCAGGCGTGTCTCTGTAGGGAGGGGAATAGCAGACGTGGAGATACCTCTATTTTTGGGGTTTCTGTATTGCCCCTTAATTTGTCAGCAAAAGAGTAGTTCTGTGTACTTAGTCCTCACTCCTGCTGTTCTACTGCCTTTATATTTTCCTCTGAGGCCCTGCTCTCACATCTGAATGCTGCAGCAGCCTCCTGTGATGCCCAGAGATCTTCCCTAGCCTTTCTGGCAGCACAGTGTCTACCTTCAGACCTCTGCCCTTCCATAGAGAGAAGATTTTCTCCTGATAAGGTTGCCTAGTTTGATAGTCTTCAGATTTTGTGGCAACATATAAACCAGCTATATTTGCTCTTATTTCTGTTATTCCAGCATCTTTGGACAATACCTGGGGAAATACACTGAAGAACAAGTGCTGGAAGGATTATAGCCCAGGTTTGCCTCTTGTTTTAGATATCCATCACTATGAGTTTCACTGGTCTGTATTTCCATGAAAATCAAACTTAGAACTAGTAAGTGAAGTTTTTTTTTCCCAATGGAAACCAATTTCAGAGTATGCATGCATTCCTGCTGCAGTTTTCCTGTCAGACTGAACTGGAAAACAGACAGAGCACCCTGGTTAGACTAACTGTAGCCGTCCAGCGTTCCCTGACTAGAAACTACAAAATGCTTTGATCCTGTGCAAGGTTGACCTATTGAGAAAAAAAATAATGGCCCACGTGTGCTGACGAATAGTGAGAAATAACAAATAATTCAGAAAATGTCCCAATAATGCATAGATTCTTTGAACACAATAAAAAGCTATAGTTTCTTAGTATCTTTACTAGACTCTTTTGTCTCCACATGTTGTGTCATTTACTTATTAATCTGTTTTATAGAAACAGTCATCTAATCGTGAGACAGCAGAGACAAAATCAGCTATGTGTATGGTTATGGCTAAAGATTTCACCTTTCTTGACCAACATGCTCAATCAACTTGATCCCTCAGAACGTTTTTCACACACTTCAGTTATGGCACTTGCTGAATTTTCTACCAGTACGGTAAAGCTTGCTTTCTTCAAGCACTGGAAATGCTCAAATATATTGTTATCTCCTAGATAACTTCTGACCACCCGTGTTAGAAATGTAAATTAGATTCAGTTCACAGCGATGCTCAGTCCCACAACGGCATTGTAGACAGTCTTCTGTCTCTTGATACTGCCCTAATGCAAATAATTATGACATATAGTAACGCAAGTAAGACTTCTGGACAAAAGGTAGCATTTTGTCCTCCAAAGTATGAGTGGCTTGAAAAAACATCATTGCGCTACTCTTTGAATGTACCTTTTTGAGTCGGTATAATGGGGTCTCTGCTTATTCTGTGTTTATTCCACTAAATTTCCAGTATTTGAAACTGTCACATTCTTTTAAGAAGATTTTCTGTTTGAAATAATTTCTAATGTATTCAGAGTTGAGACACTTGGAAACCTCTTTAAATAGGTTTGTGATATGCACACAAGGGAATACGAATATGAGCTCTCCTGTTAATGTTATTTATTATTTGTAGTGTGGCAGTGCTGGTGTTTCACTCTTGTGCTTGCAGGTGTATAAACACAGAAATGAAGCATATCAAGGAATCTGTATTTCTCTTCCTCCTCCCTTGCTGATCCCATCATGACTTGCTGGAACGACAGTTTACTAGGTAGAATCAGTACCTGAAATGTTGATTTTCCTAAATTAAAGGCTTGTAGCTTTTCTAGAGGTGCTAAATATTTTAATTTCTCTATTTCATCTATCAACATGTTAATATTTAGGGGAGGGTGGCTCTCAAAATGATATACTTAAAGTGTGAAACTTGATGGTCTTTAATATTAACATAAAGAAGTAATCCCCTGAACTGTCCTATGCTTGTGACCTCGCTGAAGCTGCACTCTTATGTGATAGACACGAATTTGTCAACTGGACAATGCAAGATCTAAAAGCATGAGCCCTTCAGCTTGGGCTGAAGTTTGAGAGCAAAGATTTTAGGAAGGTTCAGTCTTCTGTGGCCTGGGGTCAACACAACATTTGTAAGGCATTAAATGGAGGCTTATTCTGATGCCTGGTCAGGTAATTTTTTCCTTGTTTCTACTTGATGCTCCTACTGTGCTGCTTTGGGAGTGAAGGAAAAAAGGAAGCCAGTCTGAGAACAGCTCTAACAGCATGTCCATATCACCATCTCTGCTGACTTAAGGCATGAAAAAGTCTGAATTTTAACTCAAAGTTGATGTAATTTTCATTCTTGCCCACATACTGCATAGCAATGCAGGAAAAGGAAGAAGATTCTTTGTCATATAATCACAGAATAGTTTGGTTTGTAAAGGACCTCTAAAGATCATCTAGTTCAACCTCCTGTCATGCACATACACAACTTCTTTAAGCAACCCATTCCAGTGTCTCAACACCATCATGATAAAAAAATTCTTCCTTCCGTCCAGTTTAAATCTAACTTCTTTTACTTCAAACACATTTCCCCTTGTCCTGTCATTGCAAACCTTGGTAAAAGGTTTCTCTCTATCTTATTCTATGACTCTTTATAATATACTGTTCAGTCTGGAAAAGAAGAGGCTCAGAGGTGACCTCATTGCTGTTTACAACTACCTGCGGGGCGGTTGCAGCCAGATGGGTGTAGACCTCTTCTTCCAGGCTGATGACACCAGAACGAGAGGGCACGGCCTCAAGCTACGCCAAGGGAGGTTCAATCTTAACGTTAGGAAGCGGTTTTTCACAGAGAGAGTGATTGCATATTGGAATGGTCTGCCCAGGGAGGTGGTGGAGTCGCCATCCCTGGAAGTGTTTAAGAGAAGACTGGACGAGGAGCTTAGTGACATGGTCTAGCTGGGGGGTGTAGGGCTGGATGACCCTGGGCCCCTTCCGGCTCGGAGTGGCCTGCTAGACTGTGAGGGATCTAGGTTGGTGTTACGCTCTGGGATGTGCTCTCGGTCTCTGTACGGGTGTTAGATGGTGAGTTGGACTAGATGATCCTTGTGGGTCCCTTCCAACTCATAATATTCTGTGATTCTGTGATTCTGTGATATTCTAAGGTCACAGTTTAAGGTCTCCTCAGAGTCTTTTCTTCTCTAGGCTGAATGACCCAAACTCTCTCAGCCTCTTTTCACAGAAAAGGTATATAATCCCTCTGACCATTCTTGTGGGCTACCTCTGGGCCTGCTCCAACAGGTCCATATCTTTCTTGTACTGTTTTCTTCAGAGCTGGATAGAGCACTCCAGGTGAGACGTCATGAGAGAGGAGTAGAGGAGCAGAATCACTTTCCTTGACCTGCTGGCCACATTACTTTTAATACAGCCCAGGATATGATTTGCTTTCTGGGCTGCAAGTGCCCTTTTCCATCTCATGCCTAGTTTTTAATCCACCAGGAACCCTAAGTTCTCAGCAGTGTTCAGTTTGCTGAAGTCGGGAGGATTCTGCAGCTCTTCCTTCCTCAGTAGACAGAGCAGAGACAGGGCAGAGGCTTGGTTGCCAGACTATGAATGTCCATAATGTTTAATTACTAGCACTTGTCCTTAGCACAATTCAGACTTTTGTGAAATATCATTTGTGAGACAAAATATTGGCATGTTTGGGAGAGTAACACAAGTGTGAAGTTACTCTCAATAAACAAGTTGGAGTAGACCACATGGTTTTTGGGAGAAAGAAAGAGAATCTAGCCAGATGGCTGTGAGCCATTATGACATTTGCCTTTAGGGTTCCCTAGTCTGTTTTATTTATTAGCATAGACATCACCTGTAAAGCCTCATATGTTTGTAGCAGTGGGATGCCTGTTAGTAACTAAGACAAAAATATCCTGATTCCTTTGAAGCTTTTACATGCTTTGACCTAAATCACTCAATTTTTCAAGGACTTTGTAAAAAACATCCAACATATGAATTAAATCAATTTGATATCTCATCTCTCAAGTGTTCAACTGAGAGTCTGTCTGCTAATCCTAGTTACTCTCTTTCCCAGGGCACCGTGGAGATGCACAGGAGCTTGCTCCAGGCTAAACTAATTATTCTAGTGGTGGTGGCAGCTGCATGATCCCAGCTGTCTTCTTTTCTGGCCACATGATAGCAGTAGGGATCCAAGAAAATGGGCCATAGTCTTCATACATTAATTGAGTAGTGGGGACCCACTCCTTACTGAACTTGTGCTGTGAACCAACCCTGAACACATACAGTATGGTGTATGGGAGGTCTAAGGATAAGTTCCAGAAAGCACTAGGTCTACTGCATTTATGATTAGGTCTACCTGCATTGTGTCTCTCGATATTTTCAGAGAAAGAGGTGGCCCATTCAGCCAGTAAAGTTGTATGCCATTGCTATACAATATGACCTTGAATACTTGAATGAGTGTCCTTTTGTCCCTTTTGAGCTCATTAACTCAAAAGAAAAATATAGAATCAGAATAGTTTATGTTGGAAAGGACAGTTAAAGACTATCTAGTCCAGCCTCCCCTCAAGTGGAGATGGATGTCCTTAACTAGATCAGATGACTCAGAAACCCATCTAATCTGACCTTGAATGTTTGCCGGGATGGAACATCTACCACCTCTCTGAACCACCAGAGCTCTATCTGCCCTCACTTCCTTATATCTAGTCTGAATTTGCCCTCTTTTAGTTTAAAATCATTACCCCTTATCCTATCACAGTAGGTTCTGCTAAAAGCTGCATTCCCATCATTCTTATATGCCTCTCTTCAGGTACTGAAATGCTGCAGCAACAAGATCATCCGATGCCTTCTCTTCCCCAAAGTGAACAGCCCCAACTCTCTCAGCCTTCCCTTATAGGAGAGGTTCACAGGTTCACAGGTTATTCTGAGTTGGAAGGGGCCCATAGGATCATCTAGTCCAACTCCCAAGCGAACGCCTACCCAGGGATCAAACCCACAAGCATGGAACCATGGGCACCATGCTCCATCCATCCAAGCCTCCCATCATCTAGACCATGTCACTGAGTTCCTCATCCAGTCTTTTCTTAAACACCTCCAGGGATGGTGACTCCACCACCTCCCTGGGTAGACCATTCCACCGGGAGATCGTTCTCTCTGTGAAAAAGCTCTTCCCAACATCCAACCTAAACCTACCCCGGCTTAGCTTGAGGCCATGTCCTCTTGCGCTGGCAGCCTTAGAGAAGAGATTCGCACCCATTTGACTACAACTTCCCTTCAGGTAGTTGTAAACAGCAATGAGGTCACCTCTGAGCCTTCCCTTCTCCAGGCTGGTGCTCCAGACCTCTGATCATCTTCACTTGCCTTCTCTGGACTTTCTTCAACAGGCCCACATCTTTCTCGCACTGAGAACCTCAGAGCTGCTTGCAGCGCTCCAGGTGCGGTCTCACCAGAGTGGAGTAGAGGGGCAGAATTATCTCCCTTGACCTGNAGAAAATGGGCCATAGTCTTCATGCATTAATTGAGTAGTGGGGACCCACTCCTTACTGAACTTGTGCTGTGAACCAACCCTGAACACATACAGTATGGTGTATGGGAGGTCTAAGGATAAGTTCCAGAAAGCACTAGGTCTACTGCATTTATGATTAGGTCTATCTGCATTGTGTCTCTCGATATTTTCAGAGAAAGAGGTGGCCCATTCAGCCAGTAAAGTTGTATGCCATTGCTATACAATATGACCTTGAATACTTGAATGAGTGTCCTTTTGTCCCTTTTGAGCTCATTAACTCAAAAGAAAAATATAGAATCAGAATAGTTTATGTTGGAAAGGACAGTTAAAGACTATCTAGTCCAGCCTCCCCTCAAGTGGAGATGGATGTCCTTAACTAGATCAGATGACTCAGAAACCCATCTAATCTGACCTTGAATGTTTGCCGGGATGGAACATCTACCACCTCTCTGAACCACCAGAGCTCTATCTGCCCTCACTTCCTTATATCTAGTCTGAATTTGCCCTCTTTTAGTTTAAAATCATTACCCCTTATCCTATCACAGTAGGTTCTGCTAAAAGCTGCATTCCCATCATTCTTATATGCCTCTCTTCAGGTACTGAAATGCTGCAGCAACAAGATCATCCGATGCCTTCTCTTCCCCAAAGTGAACAGCCCCAACTCTCTCAGCCTTCCCTTATAGNTCACCAGAGTGGAGTAGAGGGGCAGAATTATCTCCCTTGACCTGCTGTCTACAATTCTTTTGATTCAGCCTAGGGTATGATTGCTTTCTGGAATGTGAACATACATTGCTGGATCATGCCTTTCTTCCACCAGCACCCCCAGTCCTTCTCCACAGGGCTGCTCACAATCTCTTCATCCCTCAGCTTGTACGTATTGATATCAGGGTGTTGCCCTGACCAGGTGCTGGACTTTGCACTTGGCTTTCTTGAACTTCATGAGGTTCCTATGGGCCCATTTCTTAAGCTTGTCCAGATCCCTCTGGATGGCATCCTGTAGTTCAAGTGTCTTAACAGCACAACTCAGCCAGGTATGGTCTGCAAATTTGCTGAGAGTGCACTTGATCCCTGTGTGTATGTCATTGATGAAGTCATTAATAGCACTGGTCCCAACATGAATCTCTGAGGGTCATCACTTGCCAGCTGGACATTGAAGCATTGGCTGATACCCTCTGGATGCAGTCATCCAAATAATTTCTTATCCACAAAGCTCTTGACCCACGAAATCCATCTCTCTCCAATTTAGAGAGAAGGATGGTGTGGAGGACCAAGTCAAAGGTTCTACAAAAGTCCAGATAAATTACATCTGTAGCCCCTCCCTTGTCAGCTGCTGTAGTCACTCCATCATAGAAGACCAGTAGGTTGGTCAGATAGAACTTGTCCTTGGTGAAGCTGTGCTGGCTGTTTCAAATCATTCCCCTGTCCTCCATGTGCCTTAGCATAGCTTCTAGGAGGATCTGTTCCATGGTCTTCCCAGGCAGAGCAGACAGGCTGACAAGTCAGTAGTTCCTGGGATCTGTCTTACTTTCTAAAAAATGGGTGCAATATTTCCTTTTTCCCAGTCAATTATTTGACTCTGGGGTCTCTGGGTCTTTCAGTTTCTCCTGTGTGATTCATCATTTGGACCTGAAATATGAAGATTTGATCCTGGAAGGGTTAATTCACAGAAGCTCTAAGCACCTAACTCCAAAGTCATTCTCAGATATTGCCTAACCCTGTTGGTGCCCTGGGCACCTTGGCATGAGACTGCAGTCAAAGAATTCCTAGTGGCCTTCATTTATGCTGCTTGGCATGATCCCTTTCAAGCAGGGCACCTGAAAAGGCCAAACTAACTGGCCAGTGCCAAAACCACAGCAAGATTCACAAACCATGGGCATGCTTTTCTGATCTTCTTGGCAAGTCCTGATGTAATAAAATATTTCACGATGTCTTTATCATCTTGGGTCAAAAACAAAACGCAATGATCCATCTTAAATGCTCAATAGCCCAGTGCTTGGAACACTCATGTATAATACACAGGCTCATTTTCTTCTGCTTATTTTGGAGCACAAATTGGAAGCCACATATTGCCTTCCCAACATAAAATATTCTTCAAGATCAAGAATTCACCATCTATCACAAAATAGCATGCTCTAAGATGAATCCCTCATCCTTTCTCAGTGAAGCTAATCTACTTAATATGAAATACTTAAAATATTCATGGTAAATATTGAGACTCTATAGCTTGATGACAATGACTGTTGCCTGGAAGACTGGGTTTCTAATCACTGCCCTAATGAATAAACATCTGAGATTTACAGATAGTGGACAATGCCAAAGAGAAAGTACTCCTTTCAGACTAGGGTGCATTATCTGTGATTATTTAGCCAAGAAATTATTACAGCTTCCCTCAGCTCCACAGGGGCAAAATTTGACTGGAGAGACCCCTGTGTTTGGGAGGAAATTATACTTGCAATGCAGAGATACCAAAATGATAGCATTCTATACAAAAATAAAAAAAGAACCCAAGACACATTCTTTAACCCAGTCTCAGCATTGTTGTAGCCTACAGGAAAGATCTTGAACTGAAATTGCAAAGTTAGACTGACAGTGGTGCTTTTGGATGATTGCTCCTATTCATCAGACTTCCAGGCCTTAGTGAAATCAGGATGAAGAGCATTACATTGTTTTTTCTGTTGTGTAGGCTTAGAAAAAAAATGTTATCCTATTCATTTATTATCAAATCTGAACAGTTTGCTTTTGAAATGTTATGTGTTACCCCAGCTGAACTCTCCTTTTTAAGCAGTAACTGTTTCAGACTGCCTTCCATGGGACTCTGAAATCAAGACAGAGAACAAGATAGATGAGAAAATATGCGTTAATCCATGACTTTAAACTTTGTTTTCAAATTATTATGCTAAAAAGGTCCCAGGATTCTGCTACATTGGTCTTTTTTCTTTTCACAAGATTCTAGAATTTTGGACTTTTTTCTTTTCTCCTGTGACCCACTCAGAAATCCAGAAGTCATAAACTTTTGCCTTGTCACAAGCTATAAGTTATGGTGGCACAGCAATATTTTTTACTGTCCAGATAGAAAAGGAAATTACTAACTCCATCCTTGCCTGGTGATGCAGTTGCCTGAGGTCTCAGTGGTTTCACTTCATTTAACATGAGGAAGTATAAAACTGACATATAAAATTCCTTTGAGCGATCATTCATAATTGTAAAAAACCCCATTTTTGTAAGGTTTTCTGATCTATCCATAAATTGATTTTTATGCAGAGGGCATCTCTTTTTGTTGTTTTTTGTTTGGTTTTTTTTTACAAATAACAAGCTCTGTTACACAGTTTCCCATTTTGATTTTAAGAATCATCTACCTTCATCAGGTATTGCTGGTGTTTCTGACTTCGGTAATGGGGTTTTCTTGTTGGTTTTTTTTTTTTTTTCCCCAATAAAAATCATTCAGATGTTTCAGCAAAGCCACTATTGCTGTCATTTCATTTATCTAATCTCACAGATTCAATGAGAGAGAAGACTACAGGACTTGTGAAGAGGAATTCTTGTAAATAGACCCCATAGATTTTCAATCTGTAAATATGGAGTTTACAAACCAAGTGCACTTTGAATATTTAATTTCTCCAGATAAGCTATATTTGCAGGAAGAGTTGATCATACCACACACATGGTTGTTGGAGTCCATGAGTACAGTATGAGGCTTTTGGAGTTACTGGAAATATATTAAGGCAAATGTACAAATACTAACGATTTGTAGGGAGCACTGAAGACAGTATCGGTATTTTCCATGTAGTCCTGAATGTGTAAGGTCTAACGGACAGCACTGCCATTAATGAGAATGGGGACATTCTTGTTTAAAAGGAAATGAATGGTTTTGCAGAGATCAAACTCTTTTTTCTTCTAACTAGCTACCAGGTAATTTACACTGTGGTTACTGATCATTTAGTCGAGGTAAAACAGTGATGAGAGTGATCAAATACCAAAGAAGGGTTGTAAAAAACAGGTATGTTTGCTCATTCGTTAGACGAGGAAGTCAGTAAAGAAGTTTTGGTTTTCAAGATTTTGTGAGGAAGCTACAGATAAAGACATGTTCTAAATAGAACTAATTAAAAAAAGAAAAACCAAACACAAAACCCTGAGAATTATAACAGTTACTTTGTTATAATGAGGAATTAGACTGACCTACTCCTAGTATTCTCAGAAAAACTTTACGTATATACACTTTGAAATTTTTGCCATTGCAGCAATGTGAAATCATCATCTCTGCTTTTATGTAAGAAAAAATTCTCCCTTCATGGTTGTAAAGAAGAAGCTGGAAAATGGGATCCCAGAAGACTTAAGATAGAAAAATGAGTCATGAGGCATAAAAAAGTTAAAAATATAATTCTATTGATTTTTATAACAACCTCTTAGCTCTTTGATGTCTACTTGAAAATCTGTGAAGAGTTGTTACACAGACCTTGCTGATGGCATCCAGTGCCTCTGAGATCCTAAATTTGGCAGGAAGATCCTCTGAATTCAATGTCTCGGTAGCAAGCTAGTTCATCTCATCCCGTTCTCTCTCTATCTATAGCTTTCATGGAAGAAAAAAATCATTTGCATAGGACCTGAGTGAATGAACATAGCACATGCTACTGTTAACATGTAGGATATGATAGACCGTATGTATTTTTAATTTTCTGGAAGTTAAGTGTTGGTTACTCAGGCAATCAGTGCAAGACAAAGGAATCTGACAAAGATAATTCAACCCATCTGCACCAGACACCTGATTTAGGCTGGGATGAATTACCCTTGAAAATTGGCCATCCCTCCTCACTGTCTCTTACTGGAACTGGGACAACTAGGTCAGGCAAGCTGCAGCTCTTTTAGGTACTTCATGTCAGGTGAGAGCCCTGATTACAGGCCATTAAGCTTTATCCACCAGCAATCACTGTAAAAGGAAATTCCTTATGTGAACTCTGTGAAGCTATTGAAACACAATATCATCACTTTACTGTCTAAGGAAAAGTCCCTGTGCTACCATATGGGACATTGAGAGTTTCAAAGGAAAGCTTTGTTCCACAGGAACAGAACTGTATCTTTTACCTTGTTCAGAAACAAAATATTATTTTCAACTGAAATCTTCCAATAAATCCTAGATTGTCAGGCTGAAGTAGATACTGACTAGGAAGCTGCCAGCCCGCAAGGTGAAACTGGACCACACTGTCAGTAAACGAAAGCAAAAGTTTGCAAAGAGAGGTGCTAGGCAGGGGTGGGATGCTCAGCTCCACCTGCAGATAACAAATACAAAATGCAGTTATACCCTGTCCTTCGCAAGAAACGGGACAGCCCACGGGCCTCGCAAAATGTCGAACTCGCAAATACGTGCAGGTCATTAATATGCATGTAGGCCATGCCCATTGTTCCCCCCCCAGCCAATCAGGAGCACTGGGGAACCTTTTCGACTCCTCCCCACGGGCTCTCGCAGCACACGGGAGGAAAGAGAANGCCTCACTCCACACAGGGCCCTGCTCTGACTTATGCAGTGGCCGTTCCCGTCCCACAGCCCCCAGCGAGCCACAGAAACTGTGCGTCCTCCCTGCGAGGCTGGTCCAGTCCGGCTCCAAAGGGAGAGCCGGCACCGCCCCTCAGCAAAGCAGAGTCACTGCACATGCCCCAGTCAGGGAACTTCACAAATGCCTGAAACCGGACTGCGGGAAATTTATATCGCAAATTGCCGGGGTCGCAATGGCGAGGTCGTGATGCACTGGGGATGTACTGTACTTCCTAACATTGATTATCTGTTCGGGGTATTTGAATGCATAGCTTGCAAATTTTATATAAGTTATTTTACCACAGTGTATATAAAATCTCTACATACATTTTTGCAAGCATGATATGATATTCAGAGATCACATTGGTTAAAATACCTCATATTTTCTCAGGAGGCTCTTTTGTCTCAGAGGATGATAAAATACTCAGAGTTTTACAGATGGTTCCTATTCAGAGAGGAAGTTGATAATTTAGTGCATTTAGTCTTCAAGGATAATCAAAGATATGTTTTCTTGAATTGGTAAGCAACAAGCAGAAAGAGAAAATCTTTTCTCATACTTTTACGCCCCATTCACACTGGGCTTGCTGTTTCCTTAAGCTTTATTTCAAGTGCTGCTTCTAGCTGTAACCTTGGCATTTCTAACCCAGTTGTGAGAGTGCTGGGAATGTGTGACAGCTTGTGACTCCTGCTGCTATTTCTGTATCAATAACCAGACCTCTCTACACTATGGATGTAGAAAATATCTTTTATGCCTTGAAATCCTTAGCACTTAGCATGACCACAAAAGTGGGAACTGGATGGATTCCATACCTACTGGCACTGGCACTCATATAAATGTTTTCAGGTCTGCAATTTCACTCTCTTTATACATGTACATACACTGACATACTTTGTATATGCCTGAATTGGAATATTTGAAAAAATGCTTCTCCAAAGTTTTTTCATTTGTCTATACACTTTGCCTGTGGTAAGGACTAAGATATAACTCCTGCTGTATAAAATGAAAAAATATTCACTAAGTACCCTATATCTTTACAATGGGATTGGAAATAAATTATCAGTGGTGGAATACAGCTGTCAGATTCTTCCTGTCAGCTACAGATATGTGGCATAGACTGACAGGCACTGGGCCATAGGAGTCTGGGTCCTACCTGTTTCATTAAACTAGCCGTCAGCTATTGGCATGCAGAATATCAGAAGCACCATACCTGTCAAAGAGGAAAAAAAGAACTCCATGCAGCTTTATCACTGTAATACATTCATCAGTTTGTTGAACTGAAGCTTGATAGGGGATTTCTCAGATGCATGTGATGCCCCATGTTGTGAAGGGTTTTGTATTTTGATCTCAGATTATCCTGAAAGCTTTGTGATAACTCTTTTTTGGTTATGTATCTGAAATTGTTCAAAGGTAAAAATTAATTCTTCCAGAGCGGAGTGCAATTTGTACTTACCGTGTTTCCCCAGAGACCCCTGTTTCACGCTTTGGGGAGTTGGAAGTGGAGAGAAATTCATGCTTCTGTTTTGTTGCTGCGCCCCCAGAGGCATCCCCTGCCCTCCTGTGGTTCTCTTGTGGTTGGCTTTCAAATCTGAGCCTTGGCCACTTTGTGTCTGACCACAGAGCAGTGAAATATGGCTGCAGCAAAGCTGAGGAACGAAGCCAAGATGTGGATTAGGTAGGTTCCACTTGATGACAGATTGCTGTACATGCTTTTCAGAGGTGGGATGGTTTATGATAAGGAAGGTGTACATCTGAGAATGAAATGTGCAAGGGCAAAGATATACTTTGGTATCTTTCTGTAAGCTTCAGTGCCATTCAGCTACCAAACCCCCCTCTTCAGCCTCACTCTGTCTTTTGTGAACTGTTGGCTGAAGATCCTAGAGCTCTTGGGAGATCTTGGCAGCGATTAAAGCTGCTTGAATGCCTGAGCAGATCTCTGTATGGAAATCTGGAAAGTTGGCAAGGGACAGTTTTGTGGATATTCTCTTTGTTCACTCTATTTAATGCCTGAGAATAGAGTAACACCATAAATAAATAGAGGCCCTACAAAATTGTCTTTATGAGTTCAAGTCTCTGATCTTCTAAATCCATGGTTTATATCTGTGGTTCTCACCCTCTGTGTCTGGGTACTTGGAGAATACTCTGTCACTTTTGAGAGACAGTAAATGTAATCATCACTCTTTTTGAACCACAGTACCTAGCTGGCAGCTCTTTTTCAGCCCGTAGTTCATTAGAAAACACGAAATTTGCTCGGGAATCTTAAAATCCATGAAGTTTGGTCTTACATATTCTACCAAATAATATAGGTCTGATTTTAGTGGATAGCTTTTCTTGTTTAGTTCAAAAAGAATAGAAGCAGACAACTATGATGGGAGAGATCCTTTTGGGTCATCCTAGTGTAATATAGATTCAATACAGTGATCCCCCGTTACTTGTGGGCTGTTGGGTCTGGGCCTCCTCACGCGAGTCGTGGGATCTACAAATATAGCGAACCCACTATGTAGTCGAGTACGCCACGCCTGTAGCCATGCCCCCTCCCCTAATAAGGTTTGGAGAACGGTCCTGAGAGCAGGGCTTGTTTCAGGTGTCTAGCTGCGCCCCTCCAGGGCGGGGGGTGAGCGGTGGGTACCGGTGCCAGCGCTGCTGCTGCCGCGGCAGCAGGATGAGTCCCGGTGCCGCAGCTTGTCCCAGCGCCACAGCAGCGCGGGTTGTTGCGGCAGTGCAGGTTGTCGCGGCAGCACGGGTTGTCCTGGCCCTGTGGCAGCTGGAGGAGTAACAGTGGTCCCAGCAGCTCGCACGCGGCGGGGCCAGTGGCCAATCAGACAGAGGTTGCAGTAGGTTCTGTGCAAGCGCCAGGTCCCACAACTCGCTGGAAAATCAAGAGCGAGTATGGGATCTTGCAAATTATGGATCACGACTATGCGGAGGATCACTGTATTTCCTTCAGGTTCTTGAATTTGAAATGTTTACTTGTAAGTTGTGAAGCTATAAATCCTTGGTAAGATTCTGATTGGTCTAAAAGCCTGAGCCTCATTTTGTATGATAAATTGCAATTTTTCTGGGATACAAATCTTAGCTTTTGAGTTTCTAGTCTACATTCTATACACTTTATCTAGTATGTCAACAAGTATTTCAATCTTAACTTGTTTTTCTCATATAGTTTTATTGCCAATAATTTGGAAGTGTGTATACTTAAGGATTTATACAATCTATATACACTGTAGCCTTATAGCTATCCTATAGCCAGGAAGCTGGATTTGCTACGTTTGTTAAAATCTTACACTTTTCTTAATACAGGTTGAAAATTCTGTAATTTTCCTGTGCAGAAAGAACAGAGCTTGAGCAAGAAACTCTTTGAAAACCTCATACACAAGTGAGTGAAACCTCAATCTCTCCAAAAAGTAGCCTCTAAAATTTCTCCAAGATGTCTGGCAGGAACACTGTATTAAAAATAATCAGATATGGAATATGTGATATCTTTCTTTTGTGGGATACAAAAGAAGCACAGTTTTTCCTATGAGTGCATCCACAAAAAGGCTTTTTAGAATAAAGTTTCCCTTCATCTTTATTTTGAAACTCATTGTTTTCCAAGATATGATGTTTCATGACAAGTAAATGAGGTGCTGTGATAATAAAACAAGAGTAGGCCAATGTTAGAGAGAACAAACAAAACTGAAGTTGCAAAAAATTAAGCCAATTGTTAAGTGCATTTTCACATTTTTGTTCCATAATATAGTGTTCTGGTTTAGGTTTTTTCCTGCTCTGGCAGCGAAGGGGTTAACAGCTCAGTTCTTGCCTGGGCCTCCGTGCTGCCATGGCATTCATGGTTATAGAGATAGAGACGTCTCTGTGAATAAACATATTTGGGAGAGAAGAAAAAAACCCTCAGCAGCAAGATGTAGGGTGCTGGTTCAGAACCTACGTCAAGAGGCTGAGAGCCCGAAGGCCCCCAGGCCCATGAGAGAAGGGGTAGGAATGTTCTTCGAGGCATCCCGCTGCTGTTCGTGAATTGGACCGACCATGGTGTAGACCTGTGGACTAGAGAGAGGAGTCAGTGATGCAGAATCCATGTAAGCCACGACTGAAGATGGAGATAAAGCTGAGAAAAAAGCTGCAGATTTTTTTTGGAGCCCAGAAACAGAAGCCTGGAGCTAGCTGAGAGCTCGGCAGAGATCCTTTNTTTACTTGTAGTTTGCCTTGCTTTTTTGCCTGTGACCAGTCTTATTTTCCAGTTTTTCCTCCAGGAGAGGTTGTGGGTGAATCTCTGGCATCCAGCCAGGGTCAAACCATGACATATAGACAGTAAGTTTTATCTAAAGAAAAAAGAAGGTCCATATTGTTAAGGTATAGGTTTAAGATGCCAGAGTTCTCCCACTGAGCAGAGTATGTGTTTGAAAACTAAACAACTAAACTTTAAAACACCTCTATATGTTGAGTTATTTAGAGGAACATAATTTATTTTTCTTGGGTGTACATGTCAGACAATTGGTAACAAGAAAACTAAATACAGTGAATCCTCTCTGTATCGTGACTTCTCCTTCATGACCTCACCCATTTGCGAAGAAATTTTTTCGCAGTCCGACTTCCGGAGTCTGCGAGGTTCCTCAGAGCACGCATGCGCTGTGTCTCTGCTTTGCTGAGGGGCGGTGCTGGCTCTCCCTGTGAGGTGGGATGGGTCCACCCCCCGGGGAGGTCACGCAGGGACGGCGCGCAGTTTCTTTGACAGCCGCGGCCCCCCAGCAACCCGGACCTCGGGACAGCCCCAGCGAGCCGGCAGCCACGGCCCCGCAGCAGTCCCCGCCCTGCAGCAGCCCCGGTGGCCCGAGATGCCATGCCGGGACGCCATGGGCACGCGCATCGGGGTTGAGGTGGGGGAGCCGCGGCACGGGGTTTGTGCTGTGGAGCGCGGCCGCAGCAGCCCAGAAAGGCCAACAGATTCTCGGGGGGAGAGGGGGGTGTGGTGGTGTTTGTCTCCTGAGTCAGAGGTTCCCTTTGCTTCCCCGTGCTCAGCGAGTCCGAGGGGAGAAGCAGAAAAGTGCCTGAAGCCCGGCAGAGTTCCGGGGGGTGGAGCAATGGGCGTGGCCTGCATGCATATTAACAACCTGCAGTTCTTTGCGAGATTAATCTTTCGCAATGCCTTTGGCCTGTCCCTTTCCTCATGATGGAGGATGTATAACTGTATTGGATTTTTGACCATCTGTGAGGTGACTCACTGAAGAAAATGAGTCAGCTGCTCAAGCCTTTTATTATCAGTCTTTTTTTTTCCCTCCACATGCTCAAAGGTGACATCCAGAATGAGCTGTTCCAAAACCTTTCCAGGGATGGAGGTGAGGCTGACTGGCCTGTATAGTTCCCTGAGTCTTCCTTCATAGTATTCACACTATAGATAAGGCTGGAAAGGACCTCAAAGATCATCTAGTCCAACCTATAGTCCAACTAAACTAGCATCCAACTAAACTAAATCTAGATCATATCGCTCAACACCTCATCCAGCCTACCCTTAAACACCTCCAGGGTTGGCGAGACAACCACCTCTGTGGGCAACCTATTCCAAGTCCGCATCAATCTTTCAGTAAAAACCCTTTTACAGGTTCACAGGTTATTCTGAGTTGGAAAGGTCCCACAGGATCATCTAGTCCAACTGCCAAGTGAACGCCCATCCAGGGATCTGACCCACACGCGTGGAACCACACGCAACATGCTCCATACATCCAACCCTCCCACCAACCAGACCATGTCACTGAGCTCCTCATCGAGTCTTCTCTTAAACACCTCCAGGGATGGTGACTCCTCCACCTCCCTGGGTAGACCATTCCAATGAGAGGTCACTCTCTCTGTTGAAAAACTCTTCCTAACATGCAGTCTAAACATCCTCTGTAAAAAAACTCTTCCTATCATTCAGTCTAAACCTCCCTGTTGTAGTTTGAGGCCATGTCCTCTTGTTCTGGTGTCATCAGCCAGAGAGAAGAGATCCTCACCCACCCAACTGCAACCTCCCCTCAGGTAGTTATAAAAATCAATCAGGTCACCTCTGACTCTCCTCTTCTCCAGGTTGAACAACCCCAGTTCCCTTAGCCGCTCCCTGCAGG
>WEKX01008345.1:8513-28048 GCA_013390025.1 Pitta sordida | reverse complement strand
TCTTCTCTTAAACACCTCCAGGGTGTTGCCTAGTAGTTTGAAGCTATGTCCTCTTGTTCTGGTGTCGTCAGCCTGAGAGAAGAGATTCACACCCACCTGACTGCACCCTCCCTTCTGGCAGTTCGACATTTGCCCCCAGCTTGGCATCTCTTCCAACCTTGCTAATACTGTGATACTGTGGTACTGTAAGATACTGAGATTCATTCAGCAGCTAAAGAGCACTGAAATAATTTCTAGTGTTCTACTTCTTTCTACATTTATTTTTCTGAAATTTGCCTGATTAGCTGTTAAATAAGTAAAAAAGTATTAAGTATTAAATATTGAGCGCCAAACTTTTGGTACTTAAGCAGCATGAATCCAGTGTGCTCCACCCCAGAGCAATTACTCTTGCTACAGACTACCCGAGATATTTTTTCAAGTCAGTAAAAAAACCCAAAAAACCCCACGTTGTTATGTATAAGTACTCTACTTGTAAGTTGTGTGTTCAATATTTATATGTGTATATGTATATACATATATAAGGAGTTTTCAGTAGAATAGTGATTTATCTTTTACAAACTAATGCTATAAGTCCAAAGTATTTCTTTGATTCTGACCTTTAATATAATTTTTTTTCAATTTGCTATTTAGTAGCTGACTTTAACATATTTCAAATACAGCTGTTTAATATAACCCATTACAATTTTCCCACCTCATCATAATCTATTTTTTTAACAGGGTCACCTTTAACATATGATGAGACGAATGTATCTTATTAACATCTATTCTTTTCCTAAGGATGACTGATTGAAGGCTACAATTTTTTTCATCCATAAGATTAAAAAAAAACCCACACACAACTCTGAAAAATTTTAAAAAGGGTTATTCTTGAATAGAAATATATTCTGTTCTGCCAGTCGTCTTCTGTCTTGAATAATATTTTGTAATCTTCTACTGACAACTGACTCTAAAAGACATCTAATCTGTCCTTAGACATGGCATATAGCTGCAGTTTGGTATAATATCTGTTTCTGCTGCAAAAGACATTTATAATACTTTCTACATAATTTAAATGTACTGTGTAGTTTTCTCATTTTGGGGAGGAAAAAAGAAGGCAATTTAGAGCTCCACTGCTGGGGGCTGTCTGTTAATCTTCTTCCGTTGTTTTATTTACTTAGATTTATGAAATCCCAACAGAATTATATTTGTTTGTGTGTAGTGCTGCTACTTTGATACGAGGAGGAAGTAGTGGCTGCCTGTCATCCAAAAATTCATCAAAATATTTATTCAATTCGAGGCTCATTTGTTTAATCTTTTAGACAACAATAGGAATATGGAAAGATGATCAACAGAACTTTTGTTTTGACAAAACTCTAAAAGTATAGAGGGTTTTTTTAATCTGGAAGAAGGTTTATTTCGGGTCTGTTCTGACAGCAGGGTGATAGGTTTCTATCTCTTAGTCTAATTAATACCTTTAATCTTTTTTAATGGTTAAACAGCCTCCCTTTAGTTGCAAGGCAGAGAAGAGATAAAGGCACATAAGTCTGAAGGTTAATCCCTGTATTTTATTTGTTAATTTCTGCTATAGGGATTCCCTTTCCATCATATCTGTTTACTTTTAAGCACTCTTCAGATGCTGTGAGAAAGAGACAACAAAAAGTTTGATTAGGGTTATCACTCAATATTATACAAACATTAAACTTTTTGGAATTTAAAAAGAAATAATTATTAACTGAATAAATAGGATAATCTGATTCTACATCCACCACTTTATTACAATGTCTGAGAAGGAAACAAAAAATAATATTTTCATGGGGAATGTTTTGTGCATCTAGTGCTCTCTGCTTCATATTGTTCCAGAAGAGATTGTAGAGGAAACACAGCAACACAGATAATTATAGATAAAAAGTATTAGGTGACTGTCTTAGGAAAATTCTGTATGCATTTTCATTGGTTTCTACCTCTCTTAGGTCACTTCTTCATGGGCAAAATCTAATGCCAGTGTTATGTTAACTTAAGTACGAAATTAAATAGGCACAGGACTTTAATAGCATTTTATTTAACGTACCCTCACCCTGTAAGTATGAGGTGAGATTTTAATTTGAATAAGTTCTGAAGTAGTTGAAAGGACGTTCTGAGAAAAAAAATCTCATGTAGGTAGAATTGTGTTAATTAATGGTGTGGGTCAAGGTTTTGCCCTGCTATTTCTGAAAAAAAAAACAAACCCCAAACCCCAAAAGAAAGAAAAAAAAGCTAGGTTATTTTCTCTTGATAACCAATACAGTGTTGGAAATGGATACACTGTTCTTTAAAGGTTGTAAGTACTATTTCAGAAAGAGTTTGATGATAAAAATCATCCTTTCTTAACTTTTACCTTTCAGGTTTTAATGTGTTTAAGTGAACAGTAGATGTGGGAGTATTCTGCAAATAAGATTAGAAGCTCTGATGTAACCCTTCCAAAGAGATTATAAGATTTAGGATTTGTGCTCAGACATGTACATGTCCTCAAAAGAGACTTTTAAAAAAAATTGGATTTGTTGTTTTTATTTTCATTTTTATACAAAGAAATACTGTCTTCTTCATTTAGTAATGCTTGCCTGCTAGAGAAGCTTGAATAAACGCCTTTCCATTTGCCATTGAACTCATAATGACTGTATTCTGAAGAGGAATTCTTTACGCAAAAAACACAAACCCAAAGACCACCAGCTCGAGATATAAAAGTTTTACTTTGGAAAGTTACACCACCTTCATAAACAGTCATGCTTCTTCGTACAAAAAATACTTGTTTGGTGCCAGCTTACAACAAAACCTGGCAATAAGTGCCAATACTGCCACAATGTCTGCAATATGAGTTTTCTGTAGTGCAGGTGCAGCCCAGCTCAGCTGTGGTCTTCCCTGTGGCTCCCAGTTACTCCCCATGAGCCCAGTAGCCCCAGGCTTGTGGTAGGCGAGCTGCTTATTGATCACCTCCACTGCTTCTCCCCTCAGGAAAGAGCTCTTTCTGTGGTACAGTGATTTTTGGTGGCAGTCCTTTGGGAGGTTGACATGATATGGTGAGTGCCCCCACCTCTCATGCAGGAGGCCAGGTGTTCAATTCCCGCCAGGGAGGCAATGGTGCTGTTTAAGAGTTGGACTCAATGTTCCTTGTGGGTCCCTTCGAACTCAGAATATTCTGTGTAATTCTGTGATGTTCCCATCTAGGTAGTAACCATGCAGAATCATTGGCGGATTAATGGCGGTGTCTGGGAAAGAGGGAATTTTCAGTTCTCCTAGTGAATAGCTATATGCTACATAGATGAAATAGGTTAACATATATAACATTGTTGTTATCAGTACCTAGGCAAAACAGCATGTTAAAAGAAAGGTGATGTCCTTCTGTTGACATTTTGGAAAAAAATATGCATGTCCTAAGGCACATATGTCACATTTATAAAATATCTCTGAATGGTTTACATTATAGATATTAATAAACCAAATACTGGATTTAAAGGTCAGGATTTAACTAAATGTCCAGTAGTGTATGAATACTTATATAAGTTGATTTTAAAGTTGCTATACTTCGGATCATTCAGCTGCCTAAAATTTAAGTGCATAATTGTTTTCCTGAAATGGATGCAAATTGTTCAGATCTGGCACAAATAAACCCTTGATTGTCAATTATTCTTCTCGTATGATCTACCGTGAATTAAAGAATTGAAAGGGGGAACCGGGACTGTTCACCCTGGAGAAGAGGAGTGTCAGAGGTGACCTAATTGCTGTTTACAACTACCTGAAGGGAGGTTGCAGTCAAGAGGTTGTAAATCTCTTCTCTCAGACTGCCAGCACCAGAACAAGAGATCATGGCCTTAGGCTGTACCAGGAGAGGTTTAGACTGGATAATAGGAAGAGCTTTTCAACAGAGAGAGTGATCCCTCAGTGGAATGATCTGCCCAGGGAGGTGGTGGAGTCACCATCCCTGGAGGTGTTTAAGAAAAGACTGGGTGAGGAATTCAGTGACATGTTCTAGATGATGGGAGGCTTGGATGGATGGAGCGTGGTGCCCATGGCTCTAGGGTTGTGGGTTCGATCCCTGGGTGGGCGTTCGCTTGGGAGTTGGACTACATGATCCTTGTGGGTCCCTTCCAACTCGGAATAACCTGTGAACCTCTGAATTAGTGGTGCCAAAATTTTGCAATTTTTTTTTCTTTTTAGTGGGAATACTGCTAGATGTAAGAAAACCGTGCAGTAATTGAAAATATTCAGATTTTTTCCTCTGTTTCATACATGATTTTTGGCTATGCTATAAATTATTCAATCTGAATAGCAGCTAAGACAATGTATGGTATTTTAAAATAGAAATAGGATGATGGCTTTGTATTCTCCATGTCTCTAAATTTTTGAAGAAGAGATAGCATTTTGGCAGAAAAGAGCAACATATCCAAACTGCCCAAGGGTCCTCAGTGTTAAGGGGTACTATCCACACATTCATAGGCTGAGGAATTCCTAAATCCCTAATTTAAACCAAATCACCTAGTAGCTGTGCTAATGTCACAGACACTGAGAGCTCTAGAACTACTGAGTCTGAAAGGAACCTGGTCTGAAAGGGATCAGGGGGCCAGTTTTTCCTAAGAGACACCTCCCCGGGCCATGGAAATCAGGAGAATGAAATTTGTATCTGTGTTAGGTCTCAGGTAACTTTGTTGGTGTCGCATGTTGAGTTGTGAACATTTTCAAGGTCTGAAATGCCATTAAAATGAACTTAACCCATTAGAATGGGTTTGGGGATTTTCTAATGCACTCTTCTTTATAAAATTTCATGCCACGGTTTGTGATGAAAAAGGTCGGAAATGTCTGAGTTGAGAACTTTTTTAATTTGCAAAGCATTATCGTATTTGCTGCTGTGCTCAATTCACTTTCGTTTTTTGTCATGTCTGATACCTTAGCAGTATATTCTCTATAGTGAGGAATGTTCAAATGAGGCACCTAGTACAATAAACACCTTTATTATTATTATTTGGGAAACTAGGTGGTATAATAACACAAATAATTACCTTTAAGAGTCCTTTAATGGGGGATTTGAAAGGGAAGAACATTGCCTTTATAAACTAGTTCATTAGACAAAGTGTACATTAAAAAGTCCATTTTAATTTAGTGCTTCATAAATATGACTGTCTTGTCATAGAAGAAAGAGGCAATGACTCTTTTCTTATACTGGCCTCACTTCATTTTTATGAAAATATTGGCAAATACAGAGAGCAGAAGCAGAGCCATGTTATGATTTCTAAACCTACCAGATCCTTAGAAATTAAGAATGGTTTGTTCCTATTTCAAATACATAACTGATCTCTGCCTCTCTAGTCAGAAACATGCATGGGAGCTCTTGATTTCTGCAACTAATCCTTTGAATGAAAGATTTCTCATTTTACTTCCATAATCTTAATAGAAATAAATTAAAAATTGAAAAAGGGTCTGGAGAATAGTCTCCGTTATGGTGATAGGCTGGAAAACCTAAAAATGTATAATTTAACTGCAAGATGATATTGGTCTACAATATTCAGAGGTTCAGTCCTTGACAAGAAATTATTTAGAGCATTAGATTTAAGTGTAATGGCCTAAAATATGGTGTGAATATATGTAAAGCTTCCTGTCTGCTGAGTCTATTAGTCTTTAGAGTAGTCACAAGAGAAGTGGTAGAAGCCAATGACTTGATAATTAAATTTTACATTGGAAAATTCGTTACAGGAAATGGTTCTTCCTTGGTTTGGGAATAAAGCCAGGCTACCTAATAATACTTCTGAAACTCTAGAATATACATTCACATTTTCTTTAACAATAAATGAAATATCTTTTCTCCAGGAAGCTTTGGAACAATTTCTGGCTCTCTTTTGGTGATACTCTTGGGATCAGAGGCATCTCCTATATTGCCACAACGTTAACATTATTATTTGTTAGTCTTTATAAGTAGACTGTCAATTGTACAAAAAAACTCTAACAAATATTACTTACCATCACTTTATTAGGGCAGTGAATTCAAAGCCAGTTCTTATCATAGTTTGTAAACTAAAATTCAAATATGTTAATTAAATATGAGGAAAAGAAAGGGTGACTATAATTTTTTTTCTTGAAATAAACATGAAGCACCTCGATGAAAGGAAGGCAGCTAGAGAAAAATTTCCATTCATAAACATGCATCCACAATTTTGCTATCTTCTTTATCTACAGGGTATTTTAAAAATGAATTAGATACTGAAGCAATTAAACCATAATGCAGTATTTTCTGAACTACTCATCAAGTAATCCCAGTCTTAAACAGATAATTGTCAATAACACAATAAACATTTATAGCCTCTGTATGCCCCTTAAGAGAAGTGTTTTCCTGTTGTTATGTTGGCTTTCTAGGGAAAGTTCACTTAGCCCAAACCCTATTGTATAAATTATTCTTTACTACAGATGTTTTATGCATAAGAATAAACCCCTAAATGTTTTCCAGAAGGCCCTTTTGGTTTTTGAAGAAGCACCACTTTTATATTTTGCTAATATCAACTAATTTCTGTTTCCCTCATGCCACAAATTCTACTTGAAAGCTTTCTTGCGATCCTGCTTCAGTTTTCTAAAGTATTTATTCTGAAAAATAACATTCTGTAAAATTCCTCTGAGTGACACTGTTGTGCTCCCTCCGAGTCAAATTCTCTCAGATTAATCTGGTTGTCAATTTTATTATTGTGAAAGACTCCAGTTTTTGTCTGCATCTACTTGTATGCTTTGGAATGTGAACAACAATGTACCAGGATGAATCACAGAATCAGAGAATATTCTGAGTTGGAAGGGGCCCACAAGGACCAGTGAGTCCAACTCCCAAGTGAATGCCCACATAGGGATCAAACCCACAACCTTGGTGCCATGTACACCATGTTTTGTCCATCCAAGCTAATTTCAGGGTTGTGTCATCATATATGTATTTTTTTATTATTATATAACCTAATTCCCTGTCCAATCGTCCCATTATCTAGACCATGTCGCTGAGTTCCTCATCCAGTCTTTTCTTAAACACCTCCAGGGATGGCGACTCCACCACCTCCCTGGGCAGACCATTACACTAGAGATCACTCTCTCTGTGAAAAAGCTCTTCCTGACATCCAGTCTAAACCTCCCCTGGCACAGCTTGAGGTCATGTCCTCTTGTTCTGGTCCTGGCAGCCTGAGAGAAGAGATTTACACCAACCTGACTGCAACCTCCCTTCAGGTAGTTGTAAACAGCAATGAGGTCACCTCTGACACTCCTCTTCTCCAGGCTGAGGCTCTAGCTTTATTTACATGTCATCTTAGTAGAAAGGCAAACTCTAAATCACTATCAGCCCAGTCACAGTATTCTCATTAGCGTTACCAAGGAGGCAGACCTCTTCTTATATTGGAGGAAAATCATATCGAAAGCAACTGGCCTCTCTTCTGTGCCAGAGAGGCACAGAGTTGGAGGTTTTTCCTAACAACTGACAATATATCTGTGGCTGTGCCTGTCAAACATCTGTCTGGAACAGCCTCTCATAGCTGGGGGAGCTTGTCAGCTTCATAAGATGATGGATCTTGTGCGATGCTCCAAAATGAAAAGAGACCCTATGGTATGTTCTCTCAGTACCACACACGCAGCCCCAGCAGTGTAAGAGCAAATGTCTGACTCTCTGGCTATAGGAGCCCATCCTTGTGTAAACACACTTGACACAGGTAGACCCTTTACCCAATTGTATTCCTGATGAAGTAGCCATGATTAATACAAGTCGCTACAATTTCCCTTTTAGAAACTAGATTAATAAGGCGGCAAATGTTTAAGCTTCCTGTGTGGGTAGAAAATGGAAGCTGAAACTGACGGGTGGACTGGGACAAGAAAAACTAGTTTCCTCTGCTCAAGCCACATGTGCATCCAGGGAAAACACACTCCCATATCCTCTTCTTGGGTCAAGACAGGAAATGACATCTGTGGTTTTGGGCCATGTTCTTAGAAAAACAACCAAACCAACAAACCTTAAAAAAGCCAAACATAACCCCCCACTCGAAACAAAACCAAAATCCCACAAAATACTGATAACAACAATCTATTTCCATGAAAACATCAAGATTTTCAGGTTGTGCTGTATTCAGTTATTGACTGAGAAGCACAGTTGATGTTGCTTTTTCATCCACAATACATCTGAAAACATTATCAATATGCTTGCACTAATAATTTCTAGTTCTGGAACAAGCCATTTTTTAAAAGTTGAGCAGTGTTCAGGAACAACTTTGCAAAAATGAAGCACTTCAATAGCTCACAATTTTCTGCTTTCCCCGGGACTGTTGATAAAGGTCTTCTTTCCCTGTGAGAAAATATTTCTCTTTGAAAAACTTCAACCTTGTTTTTAATTCCCAGCATTGTTATTGAATTGCCATATGGCCTTGGGCAAGTTCCTGAACATTTTCTGTATCTTGGTTTATCTTTTTAGCAGAATGCTTACACAGCACAGTGCACACATTCTAATACTTCAGAAAAGAGGCAACTCAGCCAGTGCCATACCTCGTTCAAGTAAGTACTTTCAGGGAGCTACAGCAGAACTGCTGATTATCATCCTTTTGCTTGAGAGGGTGAGATGTGCTTTCTATTTCTTCTCAATCAGTGCAATACACTCTTCAGGGCTGTATTTTGGAAGAAAAGGGAGAGAAGCAGAGAAAAACTGAGAGATAGACCCCCTCTAATTGGATGTTCAGCTTCCTGACACCTTAAGTGGATGTTGCCTTTTCTTGGCGGAAGCGTCTTACCTTTGGGGAGATGACAGCCTTCTGGAGCCATTGTCTAATACCAGTGGCTACATTCTGAAACCATTATTGAGTACCACAAAATCCTTGCATTGGATCCAGCTCCACCTTGGAATTACAGGGTGCAGCTGTCTGTGTGTGACAGCATTGGCTACCTGACTGCCAGCTGTGCTGTGATCCATGTCTTCATCAACTCCCAGTTCAGTGCATAATCAGTTTTGACTTGCAAGAAGTTAAAGAAGAAATCTCAATGAGATCTGCAGATTAAACAAGACACATAATTAACTTTGGCCTCGCTGTTTAACACTGAACATCCCTACCATCCCTTCTCTTCCCTTTAGGCCAAATTGTAATATTTACCACTGTCCAAAGTCTGTCTTGAAGCATTACAGCATGGTACTTAGATCATACTTGGAAAAACGTCTGACCATATATTATTTCTACACTGTTTTTCCAGTGTTGTTTGTGTGGATGGTGTAGGGAAAATAACATTACTTTGGTTTATAAAGTCTCAGACGAAGGAACATTGAAGAGTACTTATGTCATTCTTGCAAAAATCTGTGAAGGAATAGACAGCATTGTACATTTTTTCCCATTCCTCCTCTGTTTGTAGGATAGGTTGTAGTATGATTGTCTCCTTGAAAAGACTTGCAGTACTGGTTCCTAATATTAAAATAAGCTACTCTGGGTGTTGGTGAATCAAATACATATTAAGTAACAAATGCTAACTGGGACAGGCCCACAGTGAGCACCACTGCCTGACTAGAAGGACTGGGAAGGGGAGGCTCAGAGGAAGAGCTTAGGGGCTATTTCTGACACAAAAGAATATGCAACCAAAGTTTATCTTTTATTTCAAAATATAAATTCAGTATGAAGATGTGGTGGCATCTGCTGTACTATCTGATACTATGTGTTGAGGAGCCTTTGATGAAAACATGTACTCTTTGTTAAAACTATAAACAAAAATCTGCCAACTTCTTTTAGACAGGAACACTACACTGATTATGAATTAATTTTTTTTTCTTTTAAATTCTGATGAGTTCCTTTTATGGCCACAGAAGAGTTCTTGTGTTTTAAATCATTAGATACATATGTTGTTTAGTTAAAATTTTTTAATATTGTTTAAAGACAAAGTATATCAAGGTTGAAAATAAAACATTTCCTTTCATATCTAATAAAAGTGGAATTCGGAATTGCATATGTGAGAAAGGCGTTTGAAAAATAGAACCCACTTTGATGCAAGTATACAGGTGTGTATAAAATCTCTGGATAGTTATCACGCACTTTTATTTCCTTTTTCTTAGTAACCCTATGGTAAAAATAAAGCCAGTTTTGGCAATGTACATATGACATACTGCTTTGATATACAGAGTAACTGTGTCTAATGACAGGAAGTAATGACTTTATTTTTAAACTGCAACTTGAACTTCTCTTTATATGCTATTCATTTTAGCACTAGGTGTTTCCATAATGTATTAAACTCCTAATTTGACAATGACCACATTATATTTATATGTAAGATATTTAGATCTAGTAATCCAACTCCACATAAAGCTCTTATCCAAAAGTGCAGCTTTCTAATTTATGTGCATACCTGCACAGCTATATGTAAAAGAGACAACTGGTTTTTATATTCAGAGGTAGCTCTCAGATATACAAATCTGCAAAATATTAATATTATTGTGACAAAAAAGGAATATGAGTCAACTCTTCTAAGGAATAAAGCATTCTAATACAAAGAGCCATATTTTTGTTAGAACTGAACTGAGTCTGCTGCAATGAAACACAGTAATCCCTCAGCTCTTCAAGGTTTAAATGTCTCAGCTTCAATTCTTTATGGTTTTTTTCCCCTTGCAAGGGTTTTCCATAACGCATGAGCACAGGAAGGTTGCGCATGCCCAGAGTGCCTTTGCTGCACTGGGGTTATGACCAGCCCATGCTGGAGGGTGGGGGAAAGCACCTCTTGCTCATGCAGGAACCGCCCAGAGTTCCCTCCCTTACGAGTGTTGGGGAGGTTAAATGGTGGGGAACTTTTAGAACATGATGTCACTGGTTTGTTACAGCTGCTCGGCCCAGGGTTGTGGAGGGATGAGGGCTTGGCAGAGCACCACACGGGACTGGGGTGTCACGGCTTTGCTGCTTGTGCCTGGTGCTACCCTGGGCCAATCCTGGGCAGATGTGCTGCCGTACCAGGCGAGGGCACAGGGCATGGGACCCTCCTGCAGTGCAAAGTGGTGGTGACACTCCCCTCCACTGCCTTATCACTGCCCACTGTGCTGGGGAAGGGCAGAGATGAGCCCCACTTCGCTCCCCTGTCCCATCACATGGTACGGAGAGGTGCCAGGGCTCCCTCCCAGGGTGGAGGGGGCAGGGGCCATGGGCATGGCATTTGCATATGCATAATCCACTTCTCTTCATGGATTGAAGCTATTGTGGGACTCTCCCTGTCCCAGACCCTCCTGAAATTTGAGGGATTACTGTAGTTGTATTGTGAGAAATTAATCTAAGTAGTGGGATGAAATCAGAGGTATTTGCTCTTTTCTTTACTCCTCCAGCATTTAATAAGATACATTATCTCCCAAGATGAAGATTAATAAAGCAGGAGAACCTCACAAAGATTATTCATAAAGAAAACTTGCAAGAGCATTGCTGTCTCAGTTTTGCTTATTTTAAGAATTCATTGCCAATGGTTTGAGAAGCATTTTACCAAGGGGACTTGAAACTGCTGTAGACTTTCCAACAGGAACCACACCTTTGTAGATACAGATTTACATTCAGAATGTCAAGGGTCTTCAAAATGTGCCAGAATACCTGTATGGGCGAACCTCCATGTTACATTTTTTGCTGCACTTTGTGCTCCCAGTCCCTCTGCCCCAGCAGCCCAGAAAAAGGTACTCTCACATGGGGAAAACTTGTGGAGAGAAGAGCCAAAGAACAACATATGTTTGGAGCACTATGGCTTCTTGCTACTTTAGGCTAGAAAAGGGTTTGTGAAACTGTGAGTAGAGACACCATTGTACTCTATTAAAGCTCCTCATGTTCAATAGTGGTGAGCTTAAACTGCAGGACCTCAGGGTGCTTTCCAGTTTCTAAGTCCAAATATGTGTGAAAGTGAGATCTAGTAATGAACAAGTCATCTTACTGTCTTTCCCTAAATCCTGGTCTTTGCTAGAAGAAACACAGACACACGGACCAGAAAGAAGCCATATCATATTTCTGAGTATGGTACTCAAAACAAACTAGGACCAGCCAATACAACATACCTGAGAGCTTTGGGAAGGTGTGCATGTACCTTAGGAAGATATATCCAAAACTACAGTTAGAATATCTATGAACATCAATCTATTATTATGAGCCAAGGCATATGCAATAGTTTCTGACTCTCTTGTCCTGATAATTGATCCACCTTACCAATGTTTGCATAAAACTTTTGTTTAGTTCTATTTCATTTGTTTCAGTTAAAAGGGCAAAAGAAGGTTATGGAAAGGAAGAGCAAAGCTGCCTTAAAAAATGCAATGTAAGGGAGGGTTAGGTGAGAAATGTGAAAACTGAGACTCAATGTCATGATTTAATCACTGCTGCAACCCAGCCCCATATAGCCACATCCTCACAAATGTGAGAAAACTCGTGGGTTTATATAAACGCTGTTTAACAGGTAAAGAAAAAGTTGCACACCCAAGCAATTCAAAACAAGGGATTCATGCATCTCTTCCCATGGGCAGGCATTCACTTCTTCCCATGTTCAGCCATATCAGGAAAGCAGGGCTCCATCATGTGTAATGGTGGCTTGGGAAGACAAATGCCATCACTCTGAACCTCTTCCCATTCCTTCTTCTTTGCCCAGCTCTATATGTTGAACATGAAGCCATATGGTATAGGATATCCCTTTGGTCAGTTGGGATCAGCTGTCCCAGCTATGTTCTCTCCAAACTCCTTGTGCACTTCCAGACTGCTCAACAGCAGGGTGGGACAAGAAACAGAAATGGCCTTTATGATGTGTCAGCACAGCTCAACAGTAAATAAACTATATGCGTTCTCAACACAGTTTTCAATACAAGTGCGAAACACAGCCCCATACTGGCTGCTATGAGGAAAATTAACTCTACCCAAGTCAAAACCAGTCAAATATATTCTTCTGTCTAAGTCAAAATTGCTTGACATTTTAACTATCATTAATAACTTCTTATAGTGAATTCTCACACCTGCAGGACACGGAGTGTATTGAACTGGCTCATTTTGGTGAAAGCTCTTTCTCTCTCTGCATTCAGTTTTCTAATAGATGAAAAGTGGAGACTTATACTCTCAAGGCACTCTTTAAAATCTGCTGGTGCAAGGAATAATCAAGTTATTAGCACTGGAAAGTTCGCTAAGGGTTTCCCGTTCATCATCACTCATCACTCATCTCCTCATCCCTCTTTTGTCAAGTAGCATTCATAGTTCTCACTTGACAGCAGTCAGCCTCTTCTGCTGTTTATCTTTTCATCTACATGTATTTAAAAAGTAGTAAGTACTGAAATTAAATACAGTGTATAAAAAGAGATGATGCCTGTTGCACACTTAAAGGAGGCTTACTTGTGGCACTCAGCAAAAGAGAAAGGTGATGAGACAAGCAGTGCTGACATTGCTCCAATACTGCAGCAATGAGTACTGTGTAAGGAGATTCATTGTGAACAGATAAAAGATATGGAAGAGCACTCACTGGAAGTGAATATGTATGTTGAGTACAATAAATCACTTTGCTCTGTTGTGGACAGAAAGGTATACTGCAAGGAGTCCATCACACTACAAACATTTGACACTTTGACACTATATAAATGCAAAAGACAAGAATTATCCTTAATTAAATGATAGGAAATGCCATCAAAGCCATGAAATTGCCAGGAGGTGAAGGTTGCATTTATCCTGATATTTAAAATGAAAATACATGTTTTGATATGTTATTATTATTACTCTCTTTTGTATGGGTCTGCTTCAGCAAGGAAAGATAGAAAAGAAACAGAAGAAAACAAGGTCACAACTTTCCTAAATGCTGCAAGCTAGTCCAAGTCAACTAATCATGCAGTGGTCCTCAGGGATTATCTAGAGTTTAGTCCCTTAACAGACTAGTTAAAAATGCATGTGTGTGTGTGTACTTGTGTACAGAAATGCTTCTAAGGTCCTTGTCGATTGTCTTTTACCATGCTTCCCACCAAGCTACTGGGTCAATGGTTTCCAATACAAGTGACAAAAGATATTTTGCACTACTTCTTTCAAGAACAGACTCTTGTTCTTAGATTGATGGTGCTCATCAGTACCCATGTTTGTACTTCAGTTACAACGAATTCCATGTTCTGTTTAAGACACTTAGAACAATCCACTACCTTTATCTGACTGATCCTTTACTATGTTGAAATACATTTGCTTTAACAACAGTATTAACAGAGCTAAAATATCAGAAATAAAAAAAGAAATACAATCAATGTCTTTTGAGATGGAAAGTAACAAAAGTGTATGTCACATAGCATGACAACAAGACTGAGTTCAGCATTGGGTTATTTTATTAATTTTAAATTCAACTCATGTAAAAGGTATTTAAATATAATGCATCAGATCATAGTTATTTCTGAAGTCAGAGAAATAATAAGAGCAAAAGAAATTCAGACTCTTCTTTGCATAATTAGCACAAGGGAAGTATACTATCTCCTAAACAGGTATTTTTTTAGGTGCCTAAGCTCATCATTTAGTGCACATTCACAAAACTGCTGTGACAAGCAACATCCATGTTGCTACAGAGAATAAACTACTTAGGACACTTAGCCCTAAGATATGAGTCAGCTTCCTCTCAGGTTACTGTTATTGTGCTCGACTATGATTGAGAGGTGTGAAGGTGAAACAAAGCATCCCAGGTGTAGAAAGTCAGAAATTTCTTAGCTGCATCCATGTACCACACCCCTAAAGGCCATCAAAGGGAAAGTACTTCAGGAGCATGAGATCCATATGCAAGATCTTGCTCTCAAAGAAGTACAAGAAAAATCCTAAACTCACCTTTTTTTTTTTTCCTGTTGAAATTTGTTCTAACTTGCCAGGTCTTGATCTTTTACTGTAAGACTTTTTCTCTTTAGCTTTTCAGCAATGGAAAAACTGGGATATAAAACCTTCAGAAGAGCATGCACTGCTACAGACCCTGCAGAGTAGAGGACTTACCCATCTGAGTAGAGGTGAGTATCCAAGCTTCCCTCCATCGATGTATTTTTGTTCTTGCCACCCCAAGTGAGTTCTTATTGCATTAGGTTTTCCAAGGCCTTTAACTTGCCCTCTGCTCTAAATGGGAATAGAAGTTTTGGGGCTGAAAACTTCAGGGGATCACTGCACATCTTGACAATCTGAGCATTTTTTTCCCCCAAGGATTTTGGTGTCTCAGGGTGTGTCTAAAGGCTGTGGGACCTTAAATCACCCAGTCAATTTTAAGAATGTTACCTAAGATCACCACAAGCCGTTTTAGTTTGCAAACACATTTGAGGGAAGTGACTGTGTACATTTGAATAGCCCCATTGAATTCAACAGGACTGTTGACCTACATCACGTTAATGTGTATGTTTCTGCTGACCTGGACCTAAGCAAAGATAATTCTACCAAGGTTTTCTCTTCTTCATAAAAAAAAAAATATTGTTCTGCAGATCAACATTCAGACATTTTCATTTTGCATTTGGAGAAGTCTATTTTTACTTCCTCTGTTATTGTCCACAGCTAGCATGTTTTTTACTATCTTATTTTTCCCTTGATGTTTATAATCCACTGATGTTATATAAATTTGTGAGGTAATGAGATTTAAAAAATAGCTAGAATTAAATTGCAGTATTGTTCTGGGATATTACTATGGCTGTTGACTCAGCAAAGGGATGGGTTCCCCTATGCTATTCTAGAATTTGTGTTAGGAGAGCATTTATGGTTATGAATAGGTAGTTTCCTGGAACCACAAGAAATATTAAAACATACAAGAAATAAATAGAAATTAGAAAAATGTCTAATATAGAGACTAGTTTGTAGATTCTCACCTTGCCATACTGTACCATCTTGCTAGGGTTGTTATGATTTTGTAGCAGGAATGAGAATATATAGTTATTTCTTATATCAGAGTTTTGGGGAGAGGGGATTGATGCACAGAATACAAGTTTGCACTAATGCAATTCAGGAATGCTCTTTGATTTTCTTAGTAATTAGGAAGACATATGGTCATCTTGCTTTTTTTAAACTTATTTTTCCTAAAATACAACTGAATTGGTTGCTCTAACACAGCAGCGTAATTTTTTCTTTTATGCTTTAGGATAAGCACATACAGTGGTACAGTCCAAAGGTAAAAATGACCTTTGGTGACACTACAAATATAAAGCTGAATATCCTCAGATTGCAGAGTAGAGTGTTTCTAATGTTTGTATTTCTGAATGGGTTTATTTGAAACATAAATAAAAGAAAGGTGAGTCTCACCTTCAATTTCTTCAGAATGGATAGGCTGCAGTGCACATGTTTAATTTTATGAAGTGAAATAGAAAGCCGAGGGTTTTGTCTTTTTATTTGAGGTGACTGGTTAATTTCTAAAAGAAGTTTGCATAGTTGTAATGAAAGAAAAAAGTAAAATTACCAGTAGAGGATCATAGTACATATTTCTCTCCTGCCTGCTAAGAGGGAAATGTGACTGGTTGCCTTGTGATTAATGTTTTGGGAACATTCAAAGACTATTTTCGAATAAGGTGAGCTTTTTGGCAGTTCTTGTCATGCAGAAGGATCCCTATCCTTATAGCTCAGCTTCTGTCAAAGTTTTGTTGCTGGAAAATGTGAACGTTTTTCACCAATTGGCTGTTGTTGTAGAAGGTGCCTGTCCAGACACATGATGGTTGTGAGGAGAGAGCTCTGAGTAGCAGGGCAGAAAAGTCGATCCCAACTCTACATGGTGAAGAGCTTGGTTAGTTCAATGAGTTAGATCTTATGTAAAGTTCTAGGTGGAGAATTTTTTCATACAAGGTAGTTTGATCCATAGATGTAATGAGGTACCATAACCAAAATCAGAATTTGATGCACCAAAGCAAAATTTGACTGGACACTTGCAAGTGGATGTTGTGGTTTTATTCTATCTTGGTCCTTCAAACATCCTATGTCAAAATCTGAAAGAACCCAGGCTACCAACTAAAATTATTTATTCATTTATTAGAATAAATGTCTTACTTTTTTTCCCCATTGCCTCGTCATCATGCTTTTGTGTAGGTGGAGTATGAGTGATGCTCTGAAGTCACTAGAGATATCTGGGTTACCTGAGGTCCCTCTGAGCAGCCCTGACAGCTTAGTCATGGCTTTCTCTCTCAATGTCTGCTGAAGCACATCACTGAAGAGACCAAGTCTTATGGGACTATGTAGGTGTAGGCTTTGACACAGAAAACAGTAGGCAAATATAAAATATTCATCTACATTTGTCCCATGATGAAGTTCATCCTGGAACTGGGAAAATTATGTTTGTAGAGAAGCAGGCAGTTGTGGCTGGTACAGAGTAGTAGCTTGGGCATGGGTACAGAGCTCCCACTTTAGCAGCAGAAAAAACTAACCTGATAAAGCACCATACTGAAACTTGCCAAAGGGACTAAGGGCAGAGGTAGCTGACAGAGAAATCTGATGAATAAGACATTATGCAACTAAATACATTAGCAGACCATGAGTTGCCTGAATACCCTGACAAAGAGGGCTACCCAAGTACTTCAGCTACATAGATAGACACAATCCAATAGTTTGAGGGGTTGGGTGAAAATTATTTCACAGTCTGTCTATGAAATCCAAGAATGAAGAATTTTGTTGCAAATCAGTTCTGGCTTAATTTAATGAACTGGTATTAACAAGCTACCCATTCTGCATCTTTCACTGTCTCTCAGCTGTGTAGGATTCATTAAAAAGAATATATGCAAATTTTAGCAACATAAACAGAATTTTAAATAAGGGATAACACAACAAACATGTAAGAAAGATATCTGGTTTTCCTTCAGGATGAGTTGTCTGTTTACTACATCTTATCCTGTAGCTTGTCCTTTAAAATGCTGCCAATGCATCAACTATAAAGAAAAGACCACAACCTCTCCAGTCCAACAAGGGCAATAGGAAGAACTTTCCCAGCATTATCCCATAAAATAAACCTTGATGAGTGAATCATATCCTGTCTCCGCTGGGGTCAAATGGAGCTTTGTTTGAAAGGCAAGGCTGCCCTCTCTGAAGCCAAGTCTCTTCTTATACATTAGGAACTCTTCATGGTGAAGCAGAAAAGCAGATGCCATCCCCTTTCACTGTTTTTCCAGGCAAGATATAAACCTCAGTGCACTCAGCAGTAAATTCTTTTACACATTTACATAACCGTTCATCCATTGGCCTTTACTCAACATGCAGCACTCCGTATAATCACGGCTACACATATCAGATGGGCAGCACTGGTGGAATACCTGTCCTGTGTCCTTGAGTTTAGTCTTTTTTATTTCCCTTNAGCAAGGGAGGATGGGGAAGAGAAAAGGAGCAGGACGTGCCAAGTTTATAGACAGCTGATCTTGCTTTTTCTCTGTTAAAAATACTGGCTATTTTAAGTCTTCTATTTCATGATTTTGGGGGGAAAAACAGTCAGCAGCACCTTTCGTTAAATGGTGGATTGTACTTTGTTTTGTTTTATCAAATGAGAAGTGGAACAAAGTAGAAACTTGAGCTTCAAATCTATTCTTTTTGTTTAGGTGTATAATTCTTTCTCCTGCTTTGCATGCCTGGAACTAATGTGGCATTAAGTATATTCTAATTTTAAAGAATTTAATACATGCATAATCTGCTTTACAAGCAGATTAGATTTTTTCCATATTAAAATAAATTGGGACAACTTAGAAGCGTATTCAACAATGGAGGGCATATTCATCTGAACAAAATAGGCAAAATCTTTCATTTTTTAAATGTTCTTTTTAAAGCTTTGATATACTATACTTTTAAGAGTATTGAATGGAGCTTTCAGAGTGAAGGACTTGTGTGGTCTGTGATTTGAAAAGAAATTATGGCAATACAATTGAACTTATCAGTAAAGGAATATTTATTGTATGTATTGATGGTTTCAATATTTTAAAAAACAGAATTAGATGTTTATATACAGTTCAGAACACCTGACTAACTGAAGAATTATTTGCTAAAAGTAAGAACAAACTCTCACCTTTGAAAATTTTTCAGAAATATTTTGGAAATTAAAATGCCTTCATTTTGTATTTGAGGTTGCAGTTGGATCTGACACCCAGCAAAGGGTAGAGCTCTTACCTCTGAAATTAAGTTCCCTTAGAAAATTATACAAAGTTCAGCATCCAAAAAGTGAGGGTCGGAGGGAGTGGTAATGCAACATGGCACTGTTCAACATCTTTATGATGATGTACTTGGTGGCATGACCTAGATATAAGGGTAGTGTGTTTTAGGTAGGACGGTGTGTTGGTAGTAGGATTGCAAGAGGTTAGGTAACAGGTTAGGCAAGGTTAGGTAACAGGTGATAGGTTGGACTTGATGATCTCTATGGTCTTTTCCAACCTTACTGATTCTGTGATTCTGTGATATGGACGAGGGAATTGAGTCCATCATCAGCAAGTTTGCGGATGACACTAAGCTGGGGGCAAATGTCGAACTGTTGCAGGGTAGGAGGGCCCTTCAGAGGGACCTTGACAGACTAGAGAAATGGGCAGACTCCAAAAGTATGAGATTTGACAAGACTAAGTGCCGGGTTGTTCACTTTGGACATAACAACCCCATGCATCGCTATCGACTAGGGAATGG
>WEKX01008343.1:42289-84954 GCA_013390025.1 Pitta sordida | reverse complement strand
CCCACTGGTCAATTGACCAAGTTCTTTTGTTCCTGCACAGCTCCTGAAAAGACTAGGGAGTTTCTTTCTGCAGTGGTAACACTGCTAAGGCAGAACATTTCAAACAGCCATTCCTTTCCACATTATGACCAAGTGTGTCTATGTGATGTGTGGCAAGAAAATCAGTGACTTGAGGGCTAGCTATCAAGACTAAATCTGTGAGTCAGGCAGACCAGTGCGTCAGTGTAAACTCAGTGGAATACACTCTGCGGATCCTTCAAAAGCCTGCATTCTCTCTCCTGTTTTCTTGATCAGCTTACCTGAGGACATATGGATAAGAGCACCAGGAAGCTGTTGTGTATACTGTAAATTAATAGAAGGCAGAACACACTGTGCTCACAAATGTTCTTGCATAGCATTATAGACAAAACGTTTTTCTTGCTTAACCACAACACAAACTCTTTGTTTGACAGCTGCTGGATACTCCTTTCATGCCTGTTCTCGAGGTTCAAAGAGTTTTCTGGTTATCAACNTTCTGGGGGGTGGAGCAATGGGCGTGGCCTGCATGCATATTAATGACTTGCGGTTCTTTGCAAGTTTAATATTTTGCAATGCCTTTGTCCTTTCCCTTCACTCATGATGGAGGGGGTTTAACTGTACCTGCGTTCCTGTCCCACTGGTCAATTGACCAAGTTCTTTTGTTCCTGCACAGCTCCTGAAAAGACTAGGGAGTTTCTTTCTGCAGTGGTAACACTGCTAAGGCAGAACATTTCAAACAGCCATTCCTTTCCACATTATGACCAAGTGTGTCTATGTGATGTGTGGCAAGAAAATCAGTGACTTGAGGGCTAGCTATCAAGACTAAATCTGTGAGTCAGGCAGACCAGTGCGTCAGTGTAAACTCAGTGGAATACACTCTGCGGATCCTTCAAAAGCCTGCATTCTCTCTCCTGTTTTCTTGATCAGCTTACCTGAGGACATATGGATAAGAGCACCAGGAAGCTGTTGTGTATACTGTAAATTAATAGAAGGCAGAACACACTGTGCTCACAAATGTTCTTGCATAGCATTATAGACAAAACGTTTTTCTTGCTTAACCACAACACAAACTCTTTGTTTGACAGCTGCTGGATACTCCTTTCATGCCTGTTCTCGAGGTTCAAAGAGTTTTCTGGTTATCAACAGACTGCAGTCAGATCTCCTATACCATGGTATCATGGGTCTTCCCACTCCTGCATGAAGCCTGCCTTCTGCGTTGATTGGCAGCTCAGTAATATGCAAATTTCCTCCGCACCCTTACCTGCCCCCTGGTGCTGTTTTGGCACTGGCCTGCTGTGTGTCAGTGTTTGTGTTGGTGTTTCCCAGCACCCACGGCCACCTCAAGCTGAGAAAAATCCCTGAGAGTGTTTGAATCTTTCCAAAGTGCATGAAACCTTCTCTCTTGGAGTGGGGCAGATGCCTGGCTATGCTGGGAGTTGAGCCGCCACTGTGCCTGCCCTGCCCGCCCCGCGTGGGAGCAGGGGAGCCACCGCAACCCTGGCCGCACCAGGAGCTAGGGGAGCACAGTGGCCCCGGCTGGACCAGGAGCAAGGGGAACGCGGCAGCCCCGGCCGAACTGGGAGCTGGGGGGCCACCGCCGTGCCTGCTCTGCTGGGAGTGGAGCGGCCATGGCGGCTGTGCAAATTGAGTTGCATATTCACGAGTGCCTAATTGAATATTCATGCGTGCCAGGTTGCACATGCGAAGTTGCGAAAAGAGGCCTCCTTCATTGCTCAAAAATCATACTGCTAAGATGTGAAGCCGCAATATCGGGGTGCAAAGGGGAAGAGGGACGACTGTATAGAGTTAGTAACTCTTTTAATATGCCTTATTTTTGGCAAGGACTGTACCCCCTTTCAAGTTCTTGCTTTAAAATGTTACCATGGATGTCTCAGAATTTATAACTTCTCAAGGAAAGCAATGGATAGTACATTTTCAGGTTGGTAGAATTGTAAACTCTTGCAGTGCACAAAGTGTTCTATTCTTTCCTTTTCCTCTCTGCTGGAACTGCTCCTGATGATGAAGAATAGAGTTTTGAATGGGATTTATATCACCCTTTCTGAGAAGACCATCAGACAACAGGCAGTGGTTAATTTACATAATTTGAGGTGGGGTTAATGCAAGTAATCACATGTAGTTTTTTATATACATCTGAGCAACTTGTTCTGGGCTTCTCTGTAGTGAACAGGAAGAACAATAGGAACCCCTAGATTAAATCCTAATATAACAAAGTCTGTCTCCTTTAACAATAGAAATGATATGTCATTTGTTTGTTTTGAGCTCCTTCCAAAGAGAATTCCAGGGGCTAGTCCCTAGTGCAAGTCTGTCAGTGTAACAGATTTTTAAATTTTTTACTTAAAATCTTAAATACATGATATAATACAATGATAAAGAATAATGAAATACAGATAGTACATTAAAAATTCATATCTTCAATAATATGAAATACATTAACAATTATGATTATAATAATAACCAAGGGAGAAAAACAAATGGCGAAGAAAAAATAGAAGTTTGAATTAAAAATGTATACTTTACCTAATACGTCGTTATTAAGTAGTTAACCTATTTTGGATGAATTTTAACTAATTCGTTTAAGTTTAAATCTAAAGAAAGCCTTGAGAGAGTCTGCAGATGGAAACCACACCACAAGCACTGACTCAATAGTAAAGTACTGCTGCAAAGCATGATTCTTCTTTTATTACTTTAACTCTGCTATAAAATCAGCTTAATCTATGTAATACTATATTGCAAATGCTAGATTATATTAGTCTATAAAAGGTACATGAGTGAATTACTGATAATACAAAACCATCTCATTCTTACATGAGGTAAATGTTAAAAAGTCCATTTGTGAATGAGCTGACTTTTCTATTTTTGACCATAAGAATCTCTGACACATTTCTTGAATGTGAATGTTTTCACTACCCAGATTTTCTGGTTGTCTGATTTCTCAAATAAAATTTTCATCTGTGTATTTGTTAAAGAGCTCCTTGTATCATTGATCCACAGCATTTAATAAATTAGGATCTGATATATGAGTTAAGGTTTATTGGTGGGTCTACAGAAGCTTCCATACCTGCCAACTGTTTCTATAGGACTTCTGAATAAAACCACAGATCCAAAGCCTTGAGGGCCATTGGAGTTAGTTGAATGGGGAAAGAAATCCGAAAGAACTCCACATTGTTTCCAAATTTGCAGTCTAGCCTCATCTCTCATTTTAACACCAATTATATACATGACCTTGAACATTTACATTTCATCTCAAACCCCTGTCCTAATCCCTGTGGATAATTTCAACTACTTTATTCTTGCAATCCAGGACTGGTCTAAAATCCATTGGCTTCAGGAAGAGCTTTTCAGCTGACTTTTAGCTGAGCTTTGGATCAGATCCTCACTAAATATGGATCAAACATGGAGTAAAGCAGTTTCATAGCATGTTCTCTGCCAGGATTCTCTGTTTACCATTACATTTTATAATTATAGCCTCTTCAGCTTTTCTTGTAGAAATTCCTTAAGATAATGTGAAAGAACTTTTTCTCTTGATAATAAAAACACATTCAAATCTGGCCTGCTGTTGCCAGCTGAAAAATATGCTATTACATTGTGCATGATTGTTGACTGTTCGGAGTGTGAAAAAAACCACCCTACTACGTTTTTTTAATGATTTCAATCTTATGCTAAATGTTTGCAGTTTATTATTTATGATAAATTGGCAATCTAGAGATGAATATGTGCTGTTAATTAGGATACCTACTTGGTATTAATGCAGTCAAATTGAAATTAATTTACTAAGCATCAGAGAGATCATTTTCAAGTGCATTTGTTTGCAAAGAGGCTTCATAATATAGAACAGTTGAGGAGCAGAGGTTGCTTACTTCTCAGCTGTCATGTGTTTCTGAGTAATTTTACATTATGCCCCTTTCATGTTTACAGATTTCAATAACTACTATTGTGATTCACTGGATGTAAAATGAATGCTTAACTGCATTTATTACCTTCACTAGTTATTTAGATTTTGATTCTGAAGGCACACAGCTGAAGAGTTATACATGAACAGAGTATCCTTTCAAAGCGTATTTAGTAATGAATCTTCTGCCTTCCAAGCTTCTGGAATTGGTTTAGCTTAACTTTTACAATTTCCAGCACTTCAGTAGAAAATGTAAAATGTAAGTATAAAGAAAAGAAGACTAATATTGCCTTGTACATGATTATGTGAAAATAAATAATATTAAATAAAAATTAATAAAATACAGATCAGAATGAATGCACAGAAAATCTTTGCGGGTTGGAGAAAAGCACATGAGGTTAATTTATTCAGGGTGAAAATGTTAAGCAACAACACACCTAATGGTGTAACATCAAGAGTGTAAGATAAAGTTATGACGGAAAGAACAATCTATGGCAAAAGGTAAAAGAGAACTGTGTAAGTAAGTTTCAGCAACTTTTGACAAGTGAGGTTTATGTCTGAATAACTGAATTCATTTCTTGGATAACAGATTTTATAAAGCAGAAATATGAAAGATTATACTTTTTTTGTCAGAAATGATGGGATTCATCTGACTAAATGCACATGTCCACTCTGCAGGCCTTTATTTCTGAACTAGTCACCTCACATTCCCTTTTTTTAGCAATGTAAAAAAAATTTCATTTTAGGATATGATTCATGCCATCCTGAACTAAACATCTGAAACAAGTCAGATGAATCACACTTACAAGAGCTTACTTCTCTCTGTTGACTGTGAAGTCAGCCAGGGGCCACTAGCTCAGATGTAGATGACCATCCTAAAGACATCTGCAGTTTTATGGAAGTAATTCCACTAAGACAGACTAATTTATGACTAAAGCATCTGAAATGATGCCTACGGGAAAGTGCTTATTAATAAAACAGAGGCGCAAACCTTGAGGTAGTCAGGGAGTTGTTTAAAGTGAAGGTGAAAATGGGCACTATCAAAAAAATATGTAATGGGATGAAGAGAGCTGCTAGAACCATTCTTCATGAATCAGTCTTGGAGTGGATCTTAGTATTTTCTGTGATGAATTTGGCATGAGACATAGGATTGAGCTAATGATATCTGATATGGAATTAGGTTGATACAGAAGAGAACTAGGATACAGTATATATGTATTAGATAAGTTTGAGAACAGAACAGTGGGAACAAGATGAAATTTAATACAAAAAAAGTACAAATATTTTTGAAAAATCTGGAAATACTGCCTAGGTGCCTAAAGTATATTTTGAAAGAACATAGATGGCTCATTTTGACAGGAAAATTACAAAAAAAAATTAATCTGTTCAATCATCTCTGTGACTAAAAAACCATAGAACCTCCAGATGCTACTGAAAACTAATTATAAGCCTGAAGGTTTTTTACTCTGCATAGTTAAGAATACTGCGACAGTGGCTGATCTGAACATTTGGGAACTTAGACCCCTCCTGAGCTTCATTGGGAGTCTAAGGTCCCTGAAGATTGCAGTATTTCTAAATATTTTCTTGTTATACCTAAAAAAATAGCAATTGGTGTTGTTACATTTTGAAGTCATCAGATAGAAGCAGAACAGACAAACCTATTCTGGTCAGTGACATATCTGCTTTCATGCCTGAGAGGTATGCAATGCAACCAATGCAGAACTTAACCATCTGGTTATGAGAAAGACGCTCTTCATTCTTCAGGGGCACTGAAGAATTCAAGTCAGAGAAGCTAAAACGGTGTGCTAGGAATGTCTTGCTTTCCAGAAAAACAGAAACCCAAATGACAGTGATTACATTTCAGTGGTAATGCCACTTGGTTATTCCCTACTACTTGCTTGAACCTGTACTAAGAGATGGGGGATTAAAGTTCCCCTCTGTCAGTAGACCTGAACCCTGGCCACTGTGGGAAGAATGATACTCAAGTGTCCTATTGATCTGGTAAGTGCTCTAATAATTAGTCCGTTCCTGATCTCAGGCTAATTGTTTCATGACCATTTTTTTCAATCTGGCAGAACGAGAGCAGTCTGTTGAAATGCTGCCCAGAGGCTGTAGATGCCCCATCCCTAGAAACATTCAAGGTCAGGTTGGATGTCGCTTTGAGCAACTTGATCTACTTGAAGTTGTCCCTGCTCAGTACACAGGGGTTAGACCTAGATGACTTTTAAAGGTTTCCTCCATCCCAAACTATTCTATGATTCCCTGACTGAGCATTTTGGAGCTCACTTTTAAATGTTGTGGATAATTTCTAGGTAATGGAGTGCTGAATATCACATTGCTTAATGAAAATGACGTATCAGGATATCCCAGAACTTTTGGAATGCAGGGATCTAGTAATTAGGAACTCAGGCCTGTGAGAGTTCAGCCAACAGCAGGTGGTGAATAGTCTGTACCAGTCCAACATGAGATCCTCTTTTGTACATGGTGTAGAGGAAAAAGCACAGACGTCTGAATCTCAGTTTCTTTGCAAAACTCTCTCATTCCTGCTTCTCAAAATAATTGAATCTTTAATTTCCAGATTTTTGACATGAAGCATCATCTTGATGAGCTAGAGTTTTGTAGCCCACAAGTTAATTGGGAGGAAGCAAACCTTTTCTTTTTCCGCATCAGGCTCTGTTTTCTTTGTCATAATCTCTTCTGCATCTGAAAACTCATTTTTTCAATCTGTCACCTGAATGCAGTAGGGCAATGATTCTGTTGTATGATGATTTATGAGGGTGAACAAAGAGTGACTTGTTTTGTATGGCTTGTATTTCAGAAAATAGGCTGAAAGTAACCCAAGTGTGCGCACAGAAAACAATGGCTCTGGTGTTAAACAAAACAATTCTTCAACAAATTAAAAAGCAAGTGAAACAAAGCCAGCACAGGGTGAATGAAAATTTAAATGCCTTTCTGACTGATGATTCATACTCATCCTTTCTGGGTATGTGTATTTTGGAGAAGAATTTAGTATACCTCAAGCTATTTTCTTCTTTTACTCACTTCTCACCTGTATCACCAAACACCCCTACAGTGTGTTTTGGTTCTGAGGAGGAGTGGATTATGTAGCTATATGAATGCCTTGGATGTGGTCCAGCTATATCACTGCAAGAATAGGAGTAGATTATATTTAATGCCATTTTCTTGTTCTTTTCAACTCCACATTACTCCTGACATTGTTACACCAGAATTCAGGGAGGCTGTCTGCCTTTTAAGTGATGTTACAAAGAAAGACAAATTAAAGTTCTTTTTTTCTCCACTGTAATTTGCCATTTGCTTTCCTTCTCACAACTCACCTTTTTTTCAACAAGGCTTAGGTAAAAATGTTAACACATTTTTTTCCTGCTATCAGGCCTTTTGCAATGCCAGCTATTCTCATGAGTTCTGAAAATTTGGACTGGCTCCAGGAGAATGGACTGAAGCATTGGCAAGTCACTGATACATCATTTTTCATTTTACACTGTTACATTGACCACAACTGCTCTGCTCTCACCTTTTCTGTGGTAGCTGCTCTTCATTGCCCTGAGCCATAGACCTCAAGCTGATAGAGGGAACTGAACTTGCAGAAGAAGGTGAAGACACAAGCTGCCTGCTGCTTTCATCAGCTGCAGGGGACGGTAGTGCTCCTGGCTGCAGGCAGCAGATGTTCACAAAGTAACTGCCAAAACAGTGTTTGGGGAAACAATACATGTGTTACTTGGCACCGGAGTATTAATGAAGCCAATAGGTTGCCCACTTTTCACTCAGCATAGTGACATACAATAAAGTGGAAGATGAGACTGTTCAGTCCCGAAGTCCAGCAGAGAATAAAGGTCCAGCAATGATTTCCCAGACCTGTCAATTGTGCATCCTGTGCAATAGCTGAATGAAAATTATTCCAAGATAAGTGTATAAGTGTATATTCCAAGATAAGATATACAGTGCCTGTATAATGCATGGCAAAAACCCTGGTAGTGTATATGTAAGAATTACTATTTATCCTCTGGTAAAAAATGCCCTTTTTCTCCTTCCCTGGGTTTGGCTATGCAACTTCTTATTCTTAAGAATTCTCGGCAATCCCAACCACATTTTATCCAGGTAGTGAGTTTCACTTTGTTAATGCCACTGTTAAACCTAAAACTAGTATTAAACCAAATTGGTTTGATGCTAATATTTAAAGTACTAATAGAAGCTGGAAAATTCAGAACTAGGATTTAGTGCCCAGGGTGACTACTCCAGAGGTTTCCAAGTGCCAGCTAACATTATGTAAGAGCTCTGGGGACTTACTTTGTCTCCTAAAGGAAAAAAACCTTTTCATTAAAAGCTGAATAAATAAAAATAATTTTTAGCTCTCTAACATATTTTGTTAATACCAAAGAAGGCATAATTTCAGAGTGAAATAAAGGAAATCCATCATCCTTGTTCTTTCTTCTGTTTCTGTACCTTAAATGACTTCACATCCCTCCTTAATATAGCCTTGTGTGGGCATTGGATGTACTTTTTTACTCTGTAGTCAGTTCAAACTTCATTCAGAAGGTTTTTCCTTGACTTTTATGGTACAGTAATACTTCACTATTTTGCACTTTGAATTTTGTGTCCTTGGTCTTTCGTGGGTTTTCTCCAACCATATGTTCCCAGTGCCACTTCTTCTGGTCCCAGTGGGATGGACCACTTTTATATTATATAAACCCTATTTTGCAGTTTTCACACTTTGGGGGGAGATTTTGGAACAGAACCCTCATTATGTTCAAAGTATTACTGTATTTGACCAATTATAGTCATTATCAGGATAATGGCACCTAAATAAGTGTCATCCTAGGGAAGTCCATGTGCTTATCTGACAAACCACAGCATTTTTCAAGCTGACATAGGATAGATTTTTTCTAAAATTCGTCATGTCTCTTTCAGTGGTGGTCAGTTGGAACTGTACCAGAGCCACAGCAATCTCTCACTAGTGTAAAATATCTGACTGGTGGTTTAGTAACTATTTTGTGCTTCCTACATGGTGAAATGAGAAAAATATGTTAAAAACAAAGAAGCAACCTCTGTTTAAATTTTGAGATGTTGCACCTAATCAGGGAGGGAGAGAGTTTCTGCATTAATTCAGAAGAAAGGTGGAATTTATTTTGCTCAATATAAGCCATATAAACCCAATTTTTTTAGTTGGTCAGAGTGTTTTGTGGGCCAGTGGCTCCGTATGTGCTGAGAACTTGGAAGCTGGGGGGCTTCCCGTGGGACTGGCAGATCAGGGTCTCCCCAGCTGGGACTCATTTCACCACCCAAGCAGAATGAGGAGCAGCCTGGGGGGCTGCCAGGACAAGGCAGATTCAAGGTTAAACTAGGAAGTCAATCCAGAGGTATGGGTCCAGATGCAAGTGCCTGGGGCCAGGCAGGAGCATGGCTGTGATACAGCAGGAGCTGTAGCTTGGGCAAGGCCCTGCCTCAGCTTCAAGTTAGCTGCCAGAGCAAAGGGGTCAGCCCTGGGTAGGACCTTCCTGTAGAGATGCCTGACAGCCTCTCCTAAATGTCAAGGAGGGGAGGGAGTAGCCTGTCACACTTTTCCTGGAGCATTGATCAGTACAGTCATGACCAGGTGCTCATACCCGATATGGCATGGGGAGAAAATGGAGAAATAGAGGACTCTGTGCAGCCTCAGCAGACTTGCAGATGATACAAATCTTGGACAATAGGTTATTATGGTGAAGATGGTTGTGCTATCAATTCATAGGAACCTCAGTGGCCTGGAGGAACAGGACTCTTGTGAAGTTCAACAAAGGCAAATGCAAAGTTCGTTCCAGAAAATGACCTGGAAATCTTCACAGACAAAGGACTTCAAAGCCCTTTGTAGCAAGGAAACCAAAAGGCACCCGGGGCTACATTAAGAAAGGCATTAGCAGCATAGCAAAGTAAGGAATTCTTCTCCTCTAGTCAGCACCTGGAGCACTGGGTCCAGTTCTGGACTCCTCAGTATGAGAGGTATATGGACACACTGGAGTCAGTCTGACTTGCGGAATAAGGACTCTCACAATCAGTAGTTATGAGAGGGTATGTTTTATTCCATGGAGGGCCATGGGGACTCGCGTCACGGCAGACACACCCAAAGTTCAGAGGCTGACACTACTTCTTTTATACACTTACAGTGATATAATCCCCTATACGCCTGTTACATATTCATGGATTAACTCCGCCCCCTCCTGCTTCATGTGCTAATTAGTCCTTTATTGTTCTGGGCTTGCATGGTAGGCTCTGGTGGTCATTCTCGGTGGTCTTTGGATGAAGTAAAATTGTCTTCCTAAGTTCCTGGTGTCCTTCCAAGACTTTGGGCTATAGTCCAAATCACAAACCAGTTCTAAGCTAGCTCTGTTCTACTTTATCAATTTTCAACAATTGCACCGAGTCCGGTTTGGAAGTCTACATGTTAACCTTCGGAATAGATTGTGCTGATACACTAAGTTACAAAATGGAAGAATGTACAGAGCTAAGCCTCTTTATTTTTAGTTAAGTTTTCCTTGTAAGTTTTCCTAAAATCCCCCAGTCTTAGCAAGCACCCTATATCAAGTCCAGCAAAAGTTCTTGAAGATGATTATGGAGTTGGAGCATCTGACAGGTGAGAAGGACTTGGGAGAACTGGCTCTCTTCAGCCTGGAGAAAAGAAGATTCAGATGGGGATCTTATCAACATGTATAGATAACTAGAAGGTGCAAGGAACAGGGATCCGGTCTCTTTAGTGTGGTGTCCAGTGACAAAAAACAATGGACAAAAATTGAAATAGAGTAAATTCCATTTAAGCATGAGAAAACACTAATTTCCTGTAAGGCTGGTAAAACACAAGGATGGGTTGCCCAAGCAGATTGTGCAGTCTCCATCATTTCAGACATGAAAAATCTAACTGGACATGCTGAAGGCTAAAGGGCTTGTATAAATTGCCACGCATCATAACTTCTTATTCCACCAGTGCCATCTACTGTATATGAACTAGAAACAAACACCTCAGGAACAATGTTAATTTTCAGAAGTATGGCTTTTTGCTTATTTACTAAATCATCACGTTCTGACTGGAGGAATTACAAAGAACAGATGCTAACTGATACAGCAGCTCACACCCTACCGAGAGAATAATGTGGCAGTCCTTGCTCTACTTGCTAAAATATATTTAAATTTAAAATGGCCTTACATTGTTTAATTTCTCTGTGTTATAATGAGCATTCATTTCACTGAATGATTCAATAGAAAAATTGGCTTTAGTTTTTACCCAAATTTCCTGAGGGCTTTAGAACAATAAACACTTTGGCTACACCTATTGTCATTTACTGCACAACAGGGGGATACGTTCCTCCCATTTTGCTACATTGAAGAGAAAGAATATTATCACCTACATATCTCATTGTTGCTTCCATTGCAATTGCTCTCTTGTGATGCAATTCAGAAATGAGGCATTTTTCATTAATGTAGTTTACCATGGAAACTCATGAGAGATAATCTACTTCTGCTGTGTCTATTCCTAGTAGAGAGGACTTTTTTCTGAGATATTGCTGTGTTTCCTGGCACTGTGTCCTTCTGTTGAGTTCTTGGCTGCAAATAACACTGAAGCAATAGCACTCATATATGCATAAATACATGCATATATGTATATATGTTATATATCTATGGGTGTATGAGTACACATGGACATGCTCATACACACATAGACGCATGTGTATATAGACATATGTGATCAGAGGCAAGGTGTTCTAGCTTGATTCTCTGGTACAGGCATGTCACTGTCTGCTCTTCCTGGTGGGACAGATTCACAGGGACCATGATGTCTCGTTCACCCTGTGGAAGGCTCAGCGAAGCTCCCTCTCTCCAGCATCGCATAAGGGTGCTGAAGACTCCAGGTAGGGGCCATTTCTTAGGTGAACAGTGCTTTTACAGGGACATTGCATTTTTGGATTGGTTGAAAATGTTTGTGAAACGGAGGTTCTTTTTGAAAAGTTAAAATGCCTTATGTAGTGTTTACAAGAATCTCTTTCAATGACATATATATTAAAAAACCCTTGCTTCACTGCTGCATTTAACAAAATGTATTTTGTATTTTATTTTGTTTTATTTTTACTAACAGTAGTAATAATGTCAGAAATATGCTAAAGAATAAAGGGAGATAATGCAGCAACTGCAAAACAACCATGACATTAGAACTAGTCAGCATGGATATCAGAAAGGCAGGTCTTGCCTGACCAACCTGATATCCTTTTATGATCTGGTGACTCGCCCAGTTGACGAGAAAAAGGCCGTGGATGTTGTGTACTTGGACCTTAGCAAAGCCTTTGACACAGTTTCACATAATAAGGTTCAGGGGAAACTCTCAGAGCATGGCCTGGATAGAAGCATTTTATGTTGGCTTAGGAACTGGCTGGCTGGATGAGCTCAGAGAGTGTTGGTGAATGGTGCCACATCCGGATGGCAACCAGTCACCAGTGGAGTCCCACAGGGATCAGTGTTAGGCCCAGCACTGTTCAACATCTTTATTGACGATATGGACGAGGGAATTGAATCCATCGTCAGCAAGTTTGCGGATGATACCAAGCTGGAGGCAAATGTTGAGCCGNCGATCATTCATTGGAACGGTCTGCCCAGGGAGGTGGTGGAGTCGCCATCTCTGGAGGTGTTTAAGAGAAGACTCAATGAGGAGCTCAGTGACATGGTCTAGTAGGTGGGGAGTTGGACTAGATGATCCTGTGGTAAAAGAAGAGATCCCGAACTTTGGAGATCAAAGTGATTATCCAATATGGATTACAGCTAAGACTCATTTATTCAGGGTTCACACAGATAATATATAGCACATTTCTGCCAATTCATGCTCACACAGCAGTTCCTACTTTTCAATTACCATCAAAACACTTGTTGTTTTCTACAATAAGCTATCATCAAAACATTCTTCTATTTCTGTTGTTCCAAGGCCAAGCTATGAGCCAAGCCTAGGCTTTGTGCAGTCTTACAAGGCCAGCACCCTTTAGATTCTAACCATCTTTCTACACTGTGGGTCCCTTCCAACTCGGAATAACCTGTGAACATCTCATTTGGGTTTGAATAAATTTTTTTTGTTACTTTAGGTCCTTTTTCCTCCTCTTCCTACTCCAATGAAGAATATTTAAAAAAGAAAAGGAAAAAGAGTATGCTTTGAATTTTCTACAAATGCTTTCTCCCTATCCTGCTCCAAAATTACGCTGATTTGCCAATTTCTTGGGCTTTTAGAGCATCTGCATAAGGCTTAATTTTGAGTGAGCTTGACCTGGATCAAGTTTGGCTAATAAGGACCTAATGTAATGTAGCCTCAGCCTTAACCATGCTGTAGTTTGGACACAGGGTAAGTTAGATGACTGAATCCTATTTGTTCTCATTGATTACATTTAATTTTAGGCAAGATTTTATGCTAACATTGTTTTCTCCATTAACACTAAGGAAAAGGTGAAATGTAAACCAATTCCTAATAGGTGAAGCTTGGGCTACCTCTTTACAAGACAGAAAATCAGTGGTGTGGCTGGGAATTTAAACATGGAGTTAGTGCAGTTCTTTAACATCAAGTCCATCCTTTCTATACAACAATTTATATTAGAAGGTAGCTGTATTTAAAGCAAAATAAATATAAAAGAATACCAATGTCATAAGCGAATGAATTGCAGACAACTTCTGAGAGAACTTTTAAATCTGTCTTTGTTGGTTACAGAGAAAGTTGTTTAATGAGTAGTTGAAAACTGAAGATGGAGTACTTAGTACAGATTGGCATCTTTCATCCATTCCACAGGGAGCATACACATCTCTGCAAGTTCCTGTAGGCTCTCCCCATTTCCTTTCTGGTTCTTACACCCACAGCACTCTATATATCCTCAAGATCTCCTTTAATGCTCCGTATAGTACTTTACTCTCACTAATAAAATAAGTATTTATGAGAATTGTGACAAAATTTTAGTTTATGATGATAAAAGAGGTCTTAAAAATATGAGCCATTTTTAATCTGATACCAGAAAGGATTTGAAGTTGTTGCTCAGAAAGCTGAATGCTGCTTGTGCCTCAGTGGCTAGCCAATGCCAAGATCGGAAAGTGACAATTTCTAATATACATCTACTCAAATACTCAAATATTCAATTACTGGTTTTTTACATTAGCTTAATCAGGAAACATACTTCTTCTGTAATTCCTAAAATAAAAATTTTAGGAACAACTGTATATAACATTATTGATTGCAATGTTTTATTCAATCAAATTGCAGTTGTCAGGACTTGGAACACAGAAATCATGATCCTTGCTGTGGATCAGAGGTTCCGGCTTCTTCACAATACAGACCTCTTGCCAATAAGAACTTGCCCAACTGGTTTCAAATACATTTGTTTACTTTCCTGTCTACTTCTTGATTCTAAAAAAAAAAGGGGGGTTGAATTTACTTTTATTTGGTGGAGTGGTCCCTTACAACAAAAGACAGAGTGTTCCTCTGATTTCCTGGTTTTTTCTTTCCTTAGGGAACTGGTAATTTCCTATGATTTAGTTTTAGTTTATTTTAGCTTTCCTGTGCCTCCACAAGGGCCCCTGTGATGCTAATTCACAAACTTTATGGGTGAGAATTTTTTCTGTATAACTTGCAATGCAGGAACATTTTTCTGCCCTCTCCCTTTCATTCTAGTAAGGCTCAGCCTCCTGACAGTAGCTGAAGCTTACCCCACTCTACATGTATGGTAAAGTCCTTCTTTCATAGCTATGCTGGTACCTTGCTATCTTTGGTCTCATAAGAAAAGAATAACACTGAAGTTAAAAGGAGAGCAAGAAAAGAGGAGAAATACAGGTTCTCAGATCCAACCAATTAAAACATATTCTATCATTTACATATATACATACATACATACATATGGTTGGTATATTCTTTTAATTAATCTCTCATCTATTGTTCATAAGTTCGCCTCCTACAATCTAAACTTAGACATATGCATGACTTGGATGTTTGACTTATCTACCGGTCTGGAAAAGAGGCAGCGGATTGCCCTGATGTTTTGTTTACCTTTTGCTGCCTGAGTTAATTACAGCCTTTCTATATGAGAAAAAAAGTATGAATTAACAAAGGTCTTGTCTATCTTGTCAAAACCAAGATCACTAGATCCATGTTACAACCTTATTTTTGACACATCTGTAAAGGCACCTGTGTAGAGGAGAGGTTACACAGACTCAAGGGTCTTCACCACTATCTACTTTGTCAAATGTATTCCTTTATTTCCATTTTGACAAGACAAATTAATAAATATTAATTTAATGAATAATATTTGTTTACCATATTTTTGATCAATAATTATGTTCAATGTGGAGATTCATTGCCGGATAATTAGAACAGGAATATAAGTGCCTTGAATAAATTGCCTTGCAAACAGGAGTAATCTTGAAAACAGGATTAGGAAACCACTTTCTTCTGTTTCCAGAACATCCTTGTGTTGTATGTCAAAAGGGGAAAAAATATGAAACTGTCCAAAGCCATACACTTAAACCATAATTTTATTAAAAGAAATTACAAGAGTGCATAAGATGTAGGGCACAAAAGGAGACTGGAAAAAGTGATTTGTGAAAAACGAATTATTTTCATCATCCTGCAACTTAAAACTGTATGATATATGTAGATATATGTATATATGTGTATATGTATGATTTAAACTGGCAAAAACAACAACAACATAGAACAAGGAAACCACACACCCACACAACCCCCAACCACCCATACCAAAACCATAAACTCCCAGCCACCTGCACCAAAAAAAACACCCCCAAAAAGAAGCAGGGAAAACTGGGAAAAGGATCCAGAGTTTGGGGATTTCCAGCACTCAAGCAAGAGTGACAGCAGTGGCAGAAAACAGCAGCAGCCCCAGGAATGGCAGCAGCCGGCAGGCACAGCAGGGCAGTGGTGAGAAAACCAGTGTTGGTGGCGGGAGGGCAGCAGCAGCAAAACAGTGACAACATAGGAGCAAAGGCAGGCAGGCAGGCATGATGGCAGCAGTGAAGCATTGAAAATTGCCAAGGGCTCCACATGTTCTCCACCAGCCATCTGGTGGTCACTGCAGTGCCAGCGCCAGGCTCCCGTAATGTCTTCGAGGAGGGAAGGGATAAGCAAATACACACACACCTTTTTAAATCCCTGAAACACCACTTCAAGTTCTGTTTTTTCAACTACCAGTCAGGGACTGCTCCAGATGATTCTCGAGGCCGCATTATGGAAGAGTTCTCAGTGGCTTCTGGCAAAAAACAGAAAAGCTGGCAGGTAGTCATGCCAGAGAAATGGCTGCCGCTACATGTGGTGCTGCACTATCCACTATCTGGAGCCACTGCCATGACAGGGCAAGGGTGAGCCATCAGCTGCACCCCTCCACAGTGTCAGTGCCCACCACTAGCTCTGTTCAATCCTTGCCAACACCTCCCCCAAGAAATGGTGGCCACTTGACCTCTGTACATGAAGCTTATAGGAAAAAAATTATCTCAGTGAGCACTTGCAGGGAATGCAATATTCTGCTTGTCAATATATAATAGTTTGTGAATATATTCTGAGAATTATGAGCAACCAGATGAAGTGGTTGCCAGGTGTTTCCTAAAAAACTGGTAGTTGTCGTTTATCTCTGTAAGTTTGTGCCTGGGTCATCAACTAAATGCACAGCATCTAGATTGGTTAAAGAGGCTTTCTCAAATCAGTACCTTGATTTTCAAGAGAATATATTTTCATCTCTCCAGAGAAACAGGCCATAATCTTCCCCACCTCAAATCAGACTATCAGGGTATTCTGTGAAATAGACTGTTATTAGCTCCATACTTGTTTTTCTTTGATGTAACTGAAGCGTAACATTAATGAGTTTTCTAGACTGAGCTGTTCTCTTAGGAACTGTTTTTCCTAGACATCGCCTTTATCATAGAACTTTAATCAAAAGGATCAAACAGGAGACTGGCAGCTCAAAGATTAATTGCTCTTTGTGCAATGCTCCATGCACTTGGCTAAAACCAACTCAGCTTTTATTGAACCCAGACAGTTCTTTATGAAACAGCACAGCAGAACTCATAGGTTGAATGATGGTCCAGATTTTCAAGAGTCAGCATGACAGCAACAGAGGAAGCAATAAATGCAATTTTCCATGGGTCATTTCCCTGGCTGAAAATAGTCTTTTACTTGCACTACCAAATTTCATTTTGTGTAGCTTTGTATGTATGGGAGGAATTACCTTCCAAGCAAATAGGATTTTGTGTATTATTATCACTTCAACTCCTCATGGAAGTAGACTGATTTTAAGAAAACATCTGCTGCCTAGTGAGTTTTACTTTTTTCTCTTGAATTTTCAGGGGTTTTTTTTGGATTGTTGAATACTTCGTAGTGCAAGAAGTTATAACTTTTGAATTTGTGGCTTGGTTTTCTTTTTGTTTCTTTTTCTCTTTGTGTGGTAAATGTACCAAGACTGTATACAATGTAAGAATGATATCAGTTAACCAATAAGCATACCTCTTCAATTTCTGAGTTTATTTCAAAGGAGGGAAGAAGGGAGGAGGAGGGAGAAGGTTATGGTGTGTCCTCATCTTCCTACTACATGGTGTTCCCATTTCCCATTTATATGGCCTGAACTAGGGGATGTCACATTATAGCACTTGTAGGAAAAATGCCAGCTATCTTGTCTATGATCAAGCAATGTTTTTACAAAGGGAAGTGAAATGGGTAGAGATTAGCATTTACTACATATGGATAAACTGAGTTTTTTCTCAAGGTCACACTCTGTGTGGCATTGAAGAGACAACATATGATTTCTTCTGTTGTAGCTGCTCTAGTTTATAGAATGTACTCAGACCTGAATTCAAGCCCTTGCTCCAATTTATATTTAGAGTGTTGTTGAGGATACTTAGGTTCGTTGTCCTCTTCAGCACCTCTTAGAACTAATTTGGAATGCTATGTCTAATACAGTTATACCACCTCCATCACGAGGAAAGGAACAGGCCAATGCTGTCGTGAAACCCTAACCTCGCAAAGAACTGCAGGTCGTTAATATGTATGCAGGCCATGCCCATTGCTCCACCCCCTGGAACTCTGGAGTGGTGCGGACAATTCTCTGCTCCTTCTACTTGTCTCTCTCGGCACAAGCGAGCAAAGGGAACCATTTCTGAGTGCCTGCTGTGACCGTGTGGGCTCGCAGCCCAAACCTCATGCCGCTGCTCCCCCCCCCAACCTGGCCCGGCCCGGCCTCAGTGCTCGCGCGGGGTCTCAGCGGAGCACACAGAAGCGGGTCAGGGTGTCGCAGGTCTCTAAACGCCGTGCCCAAGCTGCCACTGCGCCGTGCCTGAGCCACACCGTGCCGTGCCCAAGGCACCCCGTGCCGCCCCGCACCATGCCTGACCCACCATGGGGGTGGGGGGGGTGGAGGGGTCAGGTTGGTATGGGAGTTTCTTTCCCTTTAACAACCACCAGTCCTGTGAGAGAGGGGCAGCGCTCCCAGACGGCCCCAGAGGGCGGGGGAACAGAAGCCCCCTCCCAGCACACAGCTTGCCTCACTTTCATGAGGCAGTCTCCCCATTCAGGGACCTCCCTGCAGGGCAGGGTGAGTCCCACCCCACAGGCACCATGGCACCGCCCCTCAGCAGAGCTGTGCATGTCTCAGCCAGCTGAGCTCGCAGACGGCTAAATCATATTTGCGAAAAAATAACTTTGCAATTGGGAGAGGTCGTGAAGGAGAAGTCGTGATACAGAGAGGATTCACTGTACTATTTTTTTGTTTTGAGGCAGCTCACCCTCCTAGTAGAGCNTTTCTCTCGTGAGAGAGAGAGAGAACTTTATGGAAGGGCAGAGAGATGGTTCCTACCCTGGATCTGGTCAGATAATACCAACTTGCCTGGTTTACACCTACCCTATGTTCCCCCTTTGTCTCCTGGTGAAAAAGAGAATATTACACCTGTTGTAAGAGAAGGAGGGGTGGGGGGAAAAGGTTGCCTTCTAAATGATGCTTCCTTTGCAGTTCTGATCTTGTTAGTTAGAAAATAAACCCTTTATATTCTTTACTTGTAGTTGCCGTGCTTTTTACCTGTGACCAGTTTTATTTTCCAGTTTTATTTTCTAGTTTTCTCCTCCAGGAGAGGTTGTGGTGTATCTCTGGCATCCAGCCAGGGTCAAACTACGACATCCTCTGAAGGCAGAGGAGCTCCAGCAGGACATAGATGGACTACCTCAAGATTGTTGTGGCCTTCTGAAATGTGGGTATTATAGTATTTCATATTTCACTGTTCCAGTCCCTCTGTAAGTTTATTTCCTAGGTCTGTAGTCCTTGGTGCATAAGTTTTTACTATAATAGATGCTGCTTTGTGACAAACCTGAATAATGACATATCTTGGAAAAATCTGCATTGCCCGTAATGAATCTTCTCATCTTTCATGATCATTAATTACTCACTGAATTCTCAAGTGTCTTACTAAGAAAATACTTAACTGACTGGTAATGCAGTGGCCAGCATGAAATTCATTACTATTAAAGCATAACACATTAATCTCCGGGGTATTCTATGAATAGTGTATGTTTTCAACACATTTTTCAAAGAGGCTACACAATGGCTTGGTGAAGCAATTGATGTGCCATTTATGTTTCATACCAGAACAGAATGTTTTCATATCATATTTTTCTAAATGGGAGTGCATAATCTAATCTTGGATCTATTGTTAGAATTTAATGATCAAAACAAAGGGAAAGCTGTACAGCTCCAGACACCTGTCTGTTTCTTTTAATGTTTTATATGCGTTAACATCTATGCATCAATGTATACTTTGAATAGATGAATGAATAAATTTTAAAAAGACCCAGACTGTCTGTTCTTTTGTAGCTCATATTTATTGCAATGATTTATCTGATCTCCATAAAGTGCTGGTTACTGTTGCTGAAAATATTAATTCTTTGCCGAATGAAACATTCAGCTGTTATCATAGCTCCAGGCAGTTTTTTCACAGTTGAATGATAAGAAGATGTATGTGATTTGTTTTATATATGGGAACACATACCACAGTCCAGTTTTAAGAATGCTTTTTGCCCCCTGTTATAGTAGCAAAAATTATGACACATTTTCTATTGAAGTTTGGGCTTCTGCACAAAGCACTATTTTTATTATGTGTTACTTATCTAATATGCTGCTAATTAATTTTTTTTCTATTCACACTACAGATTTTAATTGCCAGTAGTTTGCTGGTAAGGTATTTCGGCATGCTAAAGAAATTCTTAGGAGTGTAGTTCAATTGCCAATGCTATTGAGCATGTTAGAAACTACAAGGGGAGATGGGAGTTTTATCATTCTGGATCCCAATGTGACAGGTAATAAAGTTGCTTCTGGGATAGTTTGTCTAGTTGCTGTAATGTAGGAACTTTTGTTGTCTCTTTCTTTTGCACTGCTCTGAATGTGTAAGCTATTAATTTGCTGTTGTGAATATTCTCGTTTGACCTTCTAAAATACACATTGAACAGCTGCTCAAGGGCATGCAATAGCACCCATTTTTTACATTTTTTTAATTTGTATGCTATATGTATATATTGATAGGTGTGATAAATGTGAAAATACATATAATAATAATCAGAAATCATTACTTTGATTGTCATGAATATACCTGCAAACAGGTAAGAGAGAACTTACTCATGATACTGGTGGGACCAAAGAGATATTTTATTAGAGACTGCTTCAAAGTTCTCATCTATTAAGGATACTTAATTTACATGGCATGAGCTACTAACCAGCTGCATTATAATACGTATTATGCAAGGCTTTTGATTGCTTGGAGAAGAAGTGCTCTACACCATATTTAGGTACAGTGATCTTCTGCATAGTTGCGGTTCGTAATTTGCGCAATCCCATACTANTCTCAGGACCCTCCTCCAGATCTTATTATGGGAGGGGACTTGGCTACAGGCGTGCCGTACTTGACTACATAGTGGGTTCGCTATCTTTGCGAATTCCGCGGCACGCGTGAGGAGGACCAGACCCAAAAGCCCGCGAGTAACGGGGGAATCACTGTATTTTTGATTTTATGCTAAGCTTTGCAACCTGGTCCTCTCACTTGTGCTAATGCATTAACAGTTTGAATATTTATGTTGGCTCATGCAGCTGCTATTTTTGGGGGTTTTATATATGACAAAGCACACCTATAAAACTGCATTAACTGTAAGGTAATGATACCTTGTACACTACTGAAAATCTATCTCATGCACTGGCGTTTGCTGGGTAACTGAAGAACTCTCCTTCTCCTCTATGTAATTTAATAGCTGGCATCAGATGATTTTCTCTAAGAGAAAGAGAGGATCAGAATTAGTTGCATGTCTAATGCATAATTGGGATAAGCTTTATCTATTTCATTACAAATAAAAGACTGTTTGAACACTGTATCAAAACAAGACCAGTTATCACCGGAACACTACACATATATAGTGTGTCCCTGTCTGTTTATGTTTTGATTCCAAGTTTTACCAAAAGAAGTTGGGGCCAACCTTGTATTATTTTTGCATCTGTAAGATTTTCATGTTCACAGGAGCTAGTGGAGCATTAGCACATTCTGGAACCATGATAGGTATTACAAGTAATTACTAGGTCTTTTGTTTTGCAGCACCAGCTATAGCACAGATTGCTCTGGCTATTATTCTTCCCTTACCACTATATGCCTTGCTGCCAGCTTTCTCTTCATTAAAGTGCATGAGCGAGATCTGGACAACTCTAGTGAACAAAAGTTGTTTCATCAAGAAATAGATTCCACTTGCAAAAATAAAGACAGATGTTTTGTAGACCTCTTCTACATTCAGATCATTGGAGCCAGAACACAGGCAATGATCAAGACCATGAGTGTTTGTGCATAATTATCTTTCATCCTTCTGTTTTCCTCTGTGAACTGTGAGCTTTTATGTACCTCATTTTATGCTGAATAGTGCCTAGCTCCTTGATGCCACACTAAGTATCTTACTGCAAACAGAAGACATTTAAGATGTTCAGCTCACTATACCCACACAGCAGTTCCTCTGAAATTCATAGATACATTTTTATTTGGATCTTAATGCACAGCCTGAAGCTTGTGTGAAGATGCTCAAGTGCTTATAAATATTTGGGTGCGAGTCTGATGATTTGAAGGCAATATTTAACCTGCCCAGGATGCTCTGAAGGCTTGCATTGTGTTTTTGTGAAACATTGCCATCTGGCAGCATCTCCCAATGCTATTTGGGCTTGCTTACCTGTGACAAGAGAGTAGGTTTTGACTCATGTCTGACTCTAGATAAAGCCTCATATGTGGCTGTATCTATTTCATACTTAACAGATTAGAGCAGCACACCAGCTCGAGTAAGGTGTAACATGCACTGTCTTCACCATATTTTGACCTTGGCTTGTCATCAAAGCCTTTGACAGCATCACCCACAGCATACACCTGGAAAAGCTGGCAGCCCATGACTTGGACATGTTCATTCTTCCATGGATTAAGAACTGTCTGGATGGCTGGGATGAGAGAGTGGTGGTGAATTGTGCTATATCCAGTTGGTGCCAGTCACTAGTGGTGTTTTCCAGGGAATACAGTTGGGCCAAGTCCTGTTTAATACCTTTATTGATGATCTGGATAAAGGAATTGAGTCTACCATTAGCAAATTCGTGGACAACACCAAGTTAGTTGGGAGTATTGAGAGTAGGAAGATACTGTGGAGGCATCTGGATAGGCTGGAGAGATGGGCCAAGACCAACAGAATGGGGTTCAACAAGACCAAGTCCTACACTTTGGTCCTATGTGTTGGCCACAACCACACTGTGCAGTGCTACAGGCTGAGGGCAAAGTGTCTAGAAAGTGGCCCAGTAGAAAAGGACTTGGGGTTCTGGTCAGCAGCTGGCTAAACACGAGCCAGCAGTGTGCCCATGTGACCAAGAATGTTCAGGGCATCCTGGCCTGTAGCCAGCAGGACAAGGGCAGTGATTATCTGCCTGTACAAGTCACTGGTGAGGATATATCTTGAGTACTGTATCCAGTGTTGAGCCCCTCAGCTCAGGAATGGCATTGAGGTGCTGGAGTGGATCCAGGGAAAGGTAACAAAGGTGCTGAAGGGTCGATCTGGAGCGAAAGTCCTATGAGGAGCAGCTGAGGAAACTGAGGTTGTTTAGTCTCGGGAAGAGGAGGCCCAAAGATGACCTTATTGCCCTCTACAACTAAAGGAGGGTTTAGCAAGGTGGAGGTCAACCTCTTCTAGTGACTGGACAAGAGGACATGATTTTAAACTGAAACAGGGGAGGTTTAGATTGGACATTAGGAAGAAATTCTTCACAGTAAAGGTGATTAGATATTGGAATGAGCTTGCCCAGGGAGGTGGTGGTGTCATCTTCCCTGGAGGTGTTCAAGGAAAGACTGGATAGGGCACTCAGTGCCATGACCTAGTTGACACAATGGTGTTCGGTCAAAGGCTGGACTCAATGATTGCAGAGAAATTTTTCAGCCTGGTTGGTTTTATGATCTTAAGGCATCTTGAGGAGACATTAAAGGTCAAGCAATTCCACCTAGTGCAAACATAATGTTGGATACCCTAGCTTTCCCAATTATTCACATCTTCCCCTTTTGTTTTATGCTACGATAGCATAAGGCATAGGCCGAGTATCTGCCATTGACTATCTACCTTTCTTTCCCTTTACAGATCCTCCTGGAGGCAATTGTTCATATTTTTCCCATATGAACTCTGGGTCATTAGTTTACAATGTGCTGGTATTTTCTGTGCCTACAGTACCAATTTCCTGACACTGTCTTTCTTTCCTGAAACCAAGTCACTACTGTTATCTCGGATCTCCAAGTGGGAAAGTTTGTTTCACCCAATCAAGTAAGACCACAGTGAATAATCAGAGTCATCCTACTGACAAGGTCATCTAAAGTCAAGAAAAATATTGATAAGATTAGATCAGATTCCTTAGTGTTAAAGTATGCTTCAGTCTTAAAACTTCTCTATTCACTTAGTTCTTTGCTCCTGCAGAACAACTGCTAATTGAGGAGATTGGATAAAACCTTAGTACTTGCATGCCACAGTGAATTAGAATCTTGGCGGTTTATTTCCATCAAGCTGACTACTGAATGTAAGAATCTTTGAATTCAATTTTTAGCTCAGAAGAAGAAAGAGTGATATATTTCCCGTGTTTGTATTAGTTTTTACTGTTTTTCTTTTAGTTTTATGCATCCTCTCTTTCCTCTGTAAATTATCGATTTTTTTGACAAATAACGGTTCCACTGCCAGAAGTTAAATGTCTTTGTCTGCCAGGCCCTCAGCTTGAGCTGTGAGATTCGCTTAAGTAAAATTTATGCCCAATAGTCTCTTTTTGCATGAATACTTGCCCACATGGGTCAAATGCTCAGAGGGTAAACTTTGAAATACGTGTGTGTTGAAACTAAAAGAATATAAATCATCCAAATGCCTTACGACCCCTGCTCCCTGTTGGAGGCTTGGCTGCCTCTCTCCAAGTTTCCCAGGGAGCATGCAGATCACTGTGCAGAGCCTGCTCTTCACCATTAGTGTTGCAGATCGAGTAGTATTGCTTTGGAGGAGTGGGAAACCCATAGAGAAAATGAGAAGCAGGAAACTACTGGGGTTAGAGTGACAGGTAGACAAAGATGCAGTGACTCCTCTCATATAGCTCCTGTATTTCAGTAGGATATTGTACACATTTCAGCTTTCAGTGTGGGTGAATCTAGGTCAGGCAGAAAGTAAAGTGCTCTGCTCATAATAAGGCTCCTCACTCAAACAGAAAGGAAACAATATTTAAAGCACAGACTCACTCACACTTGTGACAGCTGTGGGTAACTGGGAAGACTTCTGATAAGATAGTTTTATTTTATAGCTCACCTGCCAAGGTGTATGTGTAGACTGAGTTGTGCAATGTTAGTTGCAGTGTATTCAGTGCTCTTAATGTTGAGGGAGAGATGTAGAATAAATATGGGTATAGAGCTGCTGCAAGTGAAACAAGGAAAGCAAAGAAGAGAAAAGGAAGTCTGCTACAGACTAGGCTCTATAGCAAAGAAGGGGACATTTCTGCTACCTTCATCATAAGAGGGACATCTGCCAGCTGGCTTTCAACTTTTTCTTCAGCTGTCATCATCAATGTTCATTTGATGTTTTTTTACATATACACACACCTGAAATTTCCCATTGCTCTCTCATGCTTGATAGCACTTCCCTAAGCAACTTCCAATATACCCATCCCCTTGAAAGTTCTGCTAAACACATTTGCTTGAGTCACTTGCATTTTGTTTGCTGTATATTGTGGGGAAATTTGAAACTGTATTTGTTACAGCTCAAGAAAATGGAGTTCAGGAATGAACTCTTAGGAAAGATGTGTTTCATCTCATCTAATGGCAGCTTTCTAAAATCAGGCATACAGTCAGACCTAGTTATATGAAGTGTCCTGTACCTACCACTAGCAAAGACTGGAATTAGGTGATTTATGTTGTCTACCTTCAGTGACAAACTAACCTCTCTCCATGCTCAAGTTCTTCTAATCACATAATGATTTTTCTGCATTATTTTACTGTGAATACATCAGCTTCTCAATTGTCTGTGGTTATCTACAAGTTCTGGTGAAAAACCTATAGTTCTCTGGGTTTTCAAAGTGTTTTTCACTTTGAGAGATACGATCTGAACTCCTTATTCTGTTGTCACCAAAATCTGTAGAAATAAAAGGAAACTGCACACGAAAGAACAGAAGGTAATGTAAAGGGGACATGGTATAGAAAAGAGGAAAGTACACTGGAGAGTAAAGAGAACAACTGAAGGAAGGTGAAGGGAGGTAAAGAAGAAGCAATTTTTCTTCCACTTCTAAGATTTCAAAATTTAATTAAACATTGAGTTTAATAACCTGCAATAACCATATCCCAGGTAAGAAAGTCCTTGGCCTTCAGGCATGGAATCTGTTAGCTCAGATTATGGATATTTCCGTATAAATAAAGGGTACCCTCAAGTTATTATTATAATTGTGTTCTTTAGTTGTTAATTTTCACTATGGAAAAACTAACAGGTGTTCAGCCAAAATCAAGATCAGCCAGAATGAGTGATATGATTAGGACTTTTCAATATGAAAATATCCAGGTGGATGCATTATGTGTGTATAATGCTTTCACAAGTTCAAATAAGACAGTCAAGTGTCTGTTTTCAAAGATACTGGAGAACATTTATTCCCATCAAAATGTTGAATTAATAAATTGAAATTTATTCCGGAACTATTGCCCTGAAAAACATCCATGTGTTTGTGTTGGCAAAATCTTAGGATTTAGGACTTAATGCACTGCTCGTATGAAACAGAATGGGCACTTAAACTCTCTTTTCTAGTTTATGTGTTTAGTTTTCCTATCTCATTATTTGATATGGGTGTTAAAGCATGGTAAAATCCCTCGTCTTAAAGTGATGTATTTTTGTATATACAGTCGGGTCTCCTATAACGTGGATCCGTGGTCTTAATTGGGATCCGCATAGACCGACTTCCGTGTTGGACGGTAGCCATGTTGCCACCCCCCGTGCCACCACCGCCGCCTGTGCCACCGCCGCCTGTGCCACTGCCGCGGCAGCTGCCGCTGCCGCAGAGGCAGGTCACGCATGGCAGTTGTGAAACTGATCTCCTACATCGCTAAAAAAATCATGCCACTAAGATCTGAAGCCGCAATATGGGGGACTCGAAGTGCAAAAGGGCTGACTGTATACATATATCAATATTGCCAAGGTCATATATTAATTACAATGATCATCACTCTTCAATGTCTTGGTGAAGTCTGGAATTTTTCTGGACATGGCCACTGTAGAATAGGTGAATTTTGGTTATTCTTTATTCAAGTAGTTTGCAATATGTTTTCAAATAAGAAATCTACATTTAGCGCCTATTACCTTGGAAGAATATTGATTTTTAACAATTTAGTGCCATGAGTACTGAGTGCTGGGAAACTGCTTCTTCTCTGCAGTGCTATTTGTTTCTGCATTAAAAAATGTAAAAAAGACAAGAAGAATTACCTAAAAATTCAAACATAATTAAATCATACTAAAAAGCAATTTTTGTTTTGATTGCATAATGAGATATAATGTCAGTTCTTTTTGATCAAAGATACTACTGTTAACCAGGAACTGCAAGTTGTACACTGATTCTTTTTCGGATTATTATAGTGGACATGCATGGTTTTAAATTTCTTTCAAATGCTTAAATATTTGAGATTGAAGCTGTACAGAATATTCATTTACTTTGCACACAATACAGAATGGTATAACTGGGAAAAAACCCCAAATTCTTAAAGGCATGAAACCCCTAATAAATTCCATAAATACTAATTTGGTTGAACAAACAATGAATATTTAAGAAAAATCCCTTAACTACAATATTTATATACAGTAAATTAAGACTGCATTCCTTGGGGTTATGCTGTTGCCAATGATCAAGTGACTTTGGATATAACTTTTCAGGCATATGAAAGAGGAACATCCATCCACCCAGACTTACCTGAATGTGAACAACTACACAGAATATCCTTTGCCTTAATCTTCAAGCTTTTTCCATGTACATTTATGTGCATTATCCATAATTCTTTCCAGGCCTGGTATTTGGCTCCTGAGGCTGTAGGAATTCTCCCAAATTTTGCATCCTGTTGTGTTAATATCACCAGCTACTCGTTTTAATCCAAGATCGCTTGCTAAATATTGAATGTGAAAAGTAAATGCAACATGAGTAATTTCAATCAGTTCTTGCAGTCAAAGGCAGTAAACTATAGGTTTCCACTGTTTCAATAGTAGAAAGAAACTCAGAAAAAAAATTATTCACTTATTTCTCAGTTCTGGAAGCTCACATTGTCTCATGTATGGCACTACAGATGTCTCTTGCTTATACTTTAAGCATAAATAAAGTATATTTTGTTTCTACAAGATTCCCATCTTCCTTCACTGCTACATACAACATGGTATATCTCCTCTACCATCTGTTCTTTTATAATTACTCCCTTCATTTTCTTGCCAAACTAATGAAGAAACAAAGTCTTTTTATGTTGACAATTTAGAATAGTATTTTTTTCTAGAGTAATTTCATAGCTTATGCAAATAAGGGACTAATCTGCTAATACAACAATTACAGATAGAGCAGTATGTACAGTACCATCTGTATACAAGTCCATCAATGATCTTTGTAGCTTTCTATTATGTCCCTGACTTTTGGGTTCATGAAACATGTTTATTAGTCAAAAACTGTTAAGCCTAGACATAAAATGTCTCTATCAGACAGTTCATAAATCACTGACTGCTAAAAATCAAATGTAATCTAAAAAGGGAAGGCTCCTTCTGAGAATTCCTAAGGATTTGCTGCTGGCTAGTTGCTGTTTGCCAAACCTGTATGGCAGGTAGTAGGATTTCTTTTGCAGAATACGCTACTGACAAAGGGAAAACCACAAACTTTATCTTCTGCCATGACATAACCTCACTATGTATTTTTATTTCTCTTATTTTGCCATGTTATTTACTGAATGGAATCATTACTCCTTGCAGCACTAAGCTTTTACTTTGCCCAAGCGTATCTGTTTGCCTGTGCAAGAACAATTTCACAAATCTGTGAATCCCCGAGGAAGAAACAACTTTGTTCAGATTCAGAAAGGGCTACAGGCAGTGCAAATTACACTCCCAGGACAAGCTACTTGACTGCGGATGCTGCAGGGCTCACCTTGGTGAAGCTTATGTCCATTTGAGTGCATTCAGCACTGGTTCATTTTAAACTGGCACAATCCTGTTAAATGTGTGGTATCCTGTGAGGTAAGACTTGTGCCCTGGGCCACAGACTGAACAGACTCTTTGATACATGCCTAGGTACCAGGTGACATGATGGACAAACCTATCCTTGTGTGGTAGCAGAGAAATGAGCCATAGCATCAAGACACCATACTTCTTAACTCAAGGACCCCATATATTTGTTGCAGTTAGCTGGGGAGTCCCAGACCTGGTCTGGCAACAACCCTGAATAAGCCTCTGCTGAGCATCACCTGTTGTGATCTGCTGATGCCCTGGTATGCACTAGTGCTCTCTGCCATGCCTGCACACTGCAGGAAGAGAACATCATCCAAGGAGTGGCATCTCTGCTGCTGCCACAAAGCCTTTTCACAGTTTTCTTTCAAGGCAAGGGTGAAAGTGCACCTTATGGTCCATGCAATTTAATTTTGCTTGTGATTGTGAGGTGCCTCCATGTAAAAATTGACTTGAAATAGGATATAGAAGAACCCCAAGCAACAGAATTTTGCTATAAGTAATCTATGTTGCCTTCCAAAAGTGGATTATGTTTAGTCTATGTTTTGAAATAATAGGTGTAATATGCCTTAAGTATCACTGAGCTTAGGTGATGATAAAACCAACTGTAGTATTTACTGTAGAACACAAGAGATGTCTCCCGAATATAAACCCACAAGTATTTATGGAAGCTGAAGTTATACACCCTTAAATAATATTTAGACATCTATCCACTAGAAGGTCCTACAAAATATGACTTGACTAAGATGACCCTCTGTGGAGTAGTGGGTATTCCCTGGAGATATAATGGCTACAGCTAATCTGTAGGATGACCAAGAAAATTAAATATTGATTTAAGACTAGTCTGATGTTGCACAGTATTATTAAATTAAATTCAGTGGTGTTAATTTTACATTTCACACTTTCTCAGAATATTACAGCATAATTTCTGTTCCCCCAGCAACACAATCCTTGGATTCTTTTTACTCAGAAAATCTTGTGAAAAAATATGAGTAAATAGAGTGTACACACATGTGTATGAAAAAATGTTTTTCTTCTAAATCTTGTCATGTTAGGACTCATTTTTGCTTTGATTTTTCTCATATCAGATTTGCACTATAGTTCCTGACTTTTGTCAGGTTACTTTCAACCTTCCTTTATGATTTTACACTGCTCATAGACAGTTGTGGAGATACACTAAACAGAAATTGTACTCCTAAACAGATAAAGGTATAAGTAATATTTTTGTATTTAAAAGCTACGTTTTGTTCTGCTTCCTGGCCTGAAACCTGTGACAGCTACAAAGTGTCATCACACTTCAATGGTTTGATTTGCATTTATTTGTCTGATGTGTCCTTTCACTGTGGCAGGCACAGGAGTGGGCCAGTGGGTCTCACTTCCTTCTCAAAATCAGGCCCAAATGCCATGAATGGGCCAATTCTTTTTTGTAATTATCTCAGTGTACATCAAACTACCTAGACGAAAAATAGTAATACTTTATCCTACTGCCCTTGGTATCTGCCAGCATGAGTGAGGGACTGGCAGCCCAAAGAACAACGCTCATTTAGGGAGCTGCTGGAGGCTTCTAATTCTCCAGAAAGGAGGGTACAGCGAAAGTCCTGTGGAGGAGCTCTGCCTTCTTTTTTTGGCTGTGCCCATGCTGCTGAAGGTGACATGGTGAGGATCATTCGTGTGGCGTGCTGCATCCCCCTGCTCAGAAAGCTGTCTTCTGGCATGGGCAGCTGCTTCCTCACTGTGCTGCACTTTGCAAGAGTCCTTTGTATTTAACATGACCTTCCTGTGGGCCTCAAATGAAATAAGTACTGGGTGTGCTTTTTCCAGTTCAGAGAAACTGAACTAACATGACGCTGTGGTATTTTTACAGCGTATATCTAAGGGTATATTTTGTCTGTCCCAGGATGTGGTGTGAGGATCATGAGAACGTAGGATCTGCTGGGGTAGTGATTGAAGGTTGTGTGGAAAGAAGGTGGCAAAACTGATGCATGTCATCTTTATATGTACATAGCAGGATTCTGGAGGAAAATTATGCCTTGAAATGTTCCTGGGCATTACCATGAAGGCAATATTGCCCAGTGTCCCAAAAGAGAACTGAGGGAGAGGGAGCCACACTCTGATGGACTCAAGCTCAGTGCTTGAATTTACTCTCTGGAAAGGCAAATGTGCAACCTTTCCTAAAGAAGGCCAGGCATTAATCTGAGATGTTGCTATAGGGTTTTTTTTCACTTCTCATATAAAAACAGAAAAAAATTATTGCAAAGAAGAGTCTGGAATTATCTCAGATTTCCAATACTACATCTATGTTGTTTGAAGTTTTTGCTTCCACCAGTGTTCTGAGATTTATATGTTTCTGTAATTCCAAAAGGCAATATAAATTCTGAAAATAGATTTCCCAATCTCTGAAAGCAATTATGATCTTGGAAGTGGAGACAGCCTTGAATGAAATATAAGTGAGAAACAGAGTGAGAGAGAGAGGGTGTACTTCATCTTGCAATTCTGCCTTCTGCTGCTATGTGACCTACAGAGATAAGAATGAGGTGAGAAAAAAAATAATTGTTCTCGCTAAATTAGCCCCAAGATACTTCCGAGTAAAAATTACTGACTGAACCACGGTTTTGGTAGTGATTACTTAGTGTTTTGTTTTGACTAATTTTATGTATACTGGGAGCTGAAGTGAGATCGTATGTTTTAGATATTGTAATAATGTTTTAAAATTTAAGGCACTGTTGTTGATTTAAAACATCATGCTTAAAGAGAGAGACAAATATTTAAGAACATCATATTTTAAAAGAGACAGACAAATTGAAATAACAACCATTAAAAAACCTGTTAAAATGTTAGAAAACCAAATTGAACATGCCAGCTGATTTTTAAAAAATGTACATGATATTATTATAATTTCATGTTATTATGATGGCATCTGAACATAAAGAATCCAGTCATATAAGCAAATGTTTTTTTAGAAAGTACCAGAAATTGGTATAATATATAATAAATATATAAATCTTATATATTTATATATAATAAATCTTTAACACAGTATTCATTGGTCTCTCTTCATAGCCCTCTGGATTCATAGTCAAATATCTAGGATTTTCACAGGGTTCCTTTGGAATCTATAAGAAACACCTGCCTTAAAAGCTTTGTTTTCCAGGCTTTTTTTCCACCTGACCTCATCTATGTCTATCATTCACTTGACAGAACAGTGGATTTATCAAACTAGCTCAGCCGTGGTATGCTGTAGTTCTTGTACCAGAGCCATTGACATGTTCATCCACACTGAGTGGTCATAAATCTTCCTCCTAACCTGGTTACCCTTCTTAGAGCAGATCCTCAGTTCAGCTTCTTCAGTTTATTGCTATGACACTGAAATGATCAGATATGACTTTTCTATGCAGAAAATGGCCATTCCAAATGTGGGTAAATTGCTGATGTTAAACAGTGTTACAGATATCAGGCTGAAAGAAATCTTTAGAGAAACAGGGTTCCGGGTGGATGTCTCTTGGATACCTAGTTGTCATCACTTCCACACACGTGTTTTGTGACAGTGTTTCCCAATATCTGTACATTTTTTGTTAGTTAACAAAGACAAAAACAGGGAAAAGAGAAGACTTCAATTTCCTAATAACTAATAGTTTTTGAAGGTGGAGTTCCTATTCAGAAGCATTGAAAGGAGGTTGGAATGGAAAAGACAGGACTCAGCTGCCCCTAGATGGACATCTAGTGTGCTAGAGCCAGGACAGCATAGACTGTTTATTATATCTGCACAGCACTGGTATATGTTACAGGTAAGATCTAAGGGAGACCTGTTTCCTTTTGGAGATGCAAATGCAGTACAGATGGCATATTCTGGAGTATCATAAATGGTGGTTTGTTTGGGCAGCTAAATCAGGTCTCAGCAGCACAGTACTCCTCAAAGTATTTTCTCTTATTCTTGACTGGAAAGCAGCAATAATGAGACTGAGACTGCTACTTTTTTTCCTCTCTCTCTTTACTAATGGAGCCACTAATGGCAGTCTTAGTCTTGCAGTAATTATTACTCTGACCCGAAGCACAAGCTCATTGAATGGAGTCAACTGGTAATGACTTTCAGTCACAAGTGATTTGAATGATTTTGAACCAATGACCCAGCTGTTGAGGTGAAAGTTGTTATAATTATTCCTCTGAGCAATTTTGTTTCCTCTAAATTAGTTTGTTTTATTATTTTTCTCACATTGTAATAAAAGAAACAAGAGTTGCATGTCTGAAGGCAAGTCTAAATTGATAATTATTTAATCTCTCCACCTGTGTCTACACATGAAATGGACACGCCTGAGCTCACAGACATCTGAGATAGTGAATCCACCTACTGCCGCACTATATGCAGCTGAGTACATCCCACTACTGAATGCTAGAGAATGTGTGTCCAGATCTGCTCTGTTGAAGTCTGCAAGAAGTTCAGTCGCAATGTTGCCACTTGCTTTTGCAAAGTTAGTTCAGGTATCTCTTCACTACGCTCTATTTCACTGTATAGATGCATTGCCTGTAGTTTCGCCTGTGCTATCTTATGTCATGAATCCAACCCCACTTTTGAGCCAATTTATTTCAGTAATGTACCAGGTCCTACTGCAGCAGATGCAGACTTTTTATGTTGACTGAAACCCGCTCTGACAGGCTGGTGTCACCTCATGTTTGGCTGGTTTGGATTGACAAGTTATTTGTCAGCCTGACAGTGGTCACAGTGCTTTTGCCTATGTGTGGATTTCTGTGATGCCAGTGTTCAAATATCAGGGATTGAAAACATGAATTTCCCTTAAAATACCTGTTTTTCAAAGATAGAAAATACTAGAATTCTAAAGCTCCAGGAGTTTCTTCTAGAAATGTATTATTTTAGACAGATTTAAGCATGATAATATTCATCTACAATATTCTTTTTTTCCTATTATCCTTCAACTCTTCAGAGAACACTGTACATGAACACCACTGTAGAAAGCACTGGGTAAGGGGTACCGGTTGAAAATTTTGTAAATGTTAGGAATTTATATACACTGATAGACATTCTTCTTTCTGACTGACAAACCATCAGCTTCCATCAACATTACTTTCCCTTTGGAAGGTATAGCTTCATTCTGGTTTATGAAATTCTTTTTTGACATACTTTCTGGCCTGTCAGGTGCACAACAACTTGAAATGCGTTGTCCTAGCTTTCAGTGGCATTTTTGATTGTTTGTTGCAATCAGGTTTTAAAGCCTTTTTGTCAGAATCTGTCAATGTTCAGAGTTTTTAACTCTGTCAAGTTATACAGTTTTTTTAGATTAAGCACTGATATTGCAAATATACACTCAAATGTAATTTTAGTTGGAAATAGTCTGAAATTATACTTCATTATACTGTTACAGTATGTCAAAGAGAAACTGGAGACCAGGACTCTTTCAGTAGGGCTGAGAATCATGCTCCTTTTTTCATTCTCCTTGTCCTGCTAAATTTGAGGTTTTTTCCTATGCAGTGGAAGATCCTCTATTGAAGAGAAACATAGATGTGAGCCTGTTATTTCATATGCTAAATGAATGCAGATTGTTTTAAAACTATTGCTGCAGACTTAGTTTTCCTCTTTATCTTAATTTTTTCAAGTATTCTACTGGACTAAAAAGATGCCTTCCATTCAGTCTTTGGCCTTTTGGTGCTGCTCTTGATGTCTTTTCAAGCAGAATAGTTAAATTCACGTATGTACAAGTTTGTGTATTACAGTCTAAGATGAGCTTTTCTGGATATCAGCTGTGTACAGGATGTTTTTACAGAACTTATTCCTGTTGCATGTCTTGCCATGTAGCCTATGACAGTCTTGAAGTCAGTGAAGTCTACAAGTGTAGTATATGAAAGTCCATGATATTCCAGAAGTCCATCATAAATGATCCAATTAAAAAAAAAATAGTGGAATTTTGAGATTACCAAATCTTTATTTAATCTGTAATAAATTCCTTGTGCTTTCACACATTGGGAACATTAATTTAAGTAAATTGGACTACATTCATTTTTCAGAAAATTACATGATCCAAGAAAATTTCTTTCTAGTATAGTCCCCGCATACTCACTGTTGATTTTCAAGCAAGTTGTGGGACCTGGCAAGTGCACAGAACCTACCGCGACCTAGGTCTGGTGGGCCCCTGGCCCCGGTGCTCCCTTGCCCCCCCGCCCCGTGCCGGGGCCGGGACCGGTGCCCCTCACTCCCCCGCCATGCCCCGCACTGGTCCTGGCACTCCCTCGCTGCCATAGTCCCAGCCAGCACTCCCTCGCCACGCCTGGTGCTGGCCTCGGCACTCGTCTCCCCACCCCAGCGATCGCCTGCCCCAGCGGAGCACAGCCAGACATCTGAAATAAACCTCACTCTCAGGACCGTCCTCCAGACCTTATTAGGGGAGGGGCATGGCTATGGGTGTGGCGTACTTGACTACGTAGTGGATTCACTATCTTTGCGGATTCCAAGACTTGCGTGAAGAGGGCCAGACCCAAAAGCCTGCAAGTAATGGGGCATCACTGTATTAACAAAAGCAGTTGACTTTTGTAAATATTCATTAATATTAGGAGCATTTTAGGCTTTTTTATTTTTCTTTGCAGTAAAGGTAATTAAAACACCCAAGTGCCAAAGCAACATAACCGACATTTTATGTCTCACAAAGTTTTTGATTCAATTTCCTGGCTTTGAAAGTCTAAGTTCATAGATGCAGAGTACAGTCCATTAGTAGCTGGGAAAAATTCATGCTAACTTACTTCATTACTGTAGCCAAGGTGTGGGTGTCATAGGAACGCATGCAGGTCATCACCGTAAGGGTGGAAGAGAGGAGGAGAATGGAGGTTGTAGAAGAATTGGATTAAAGAAAGAGAAAGGTTGGATGTAAAAAATAAAGTGACAAAGGTGTTCAGGGTAACTTTGCACACTTTCATTCCCTTCAAAAATTTTATACTACAGTCATACTTTAGGAGTTTTTCATGTTTTATATTTATCTAAATATTTTTTTTAAATTAAACTTTTAATATTTTGAGGAAAATATCTCAGAAACAATTTATTCAAGAATTTCTTTATGTAAATTAGTTTTAGTATTTAATTGGATCCATGCCTATGAGTTAAATAGGACAAGATTCTTTCCAGAGGGGATTTTTATTGTGAATCTGACTGCCTTATCCATTTTAAATTGCCATTTTATAACTGACACTTCATTAAATTGCAACTTCTGTGTGCTGCTAGAGTTGTTGTTTCAAGTTGGTTAGCTGGGACCTGAACCTGTAACCTTGCTTATACAAGTAATATGTACTACAAAGGTATCATTGCATATATGTGGTCTCCAGGTCTCCAGAAAAACATATTTTGATTAGTTCAATAATTATCTGTAAAAATTGCTGCTTTTTTATATGTGAGTCTGCTTTTGGATTTGACTGTGTAATTCTGTACATGTATTACTCCTTCATTAACAGTTACAATAAATTGTGCAGCTGGAGTGGGATAATTGCATCTGTGGGGCATAGCAACATGCAAAATAGAGATGCCAATTCCCTGAGGTTGTGATTAGTCTATAGGAATCATTCTCCCTTGAGTCTTCTTTTGGAATTAGTGTATGTCTTTACTGTAGGGAAGACTCAGCATAATGAAAAATTTATACTTACAGTTCAAAAACTTTTTTAAAAGTTAGGTGACAAGTGGGGGTGAGAGGGATGGCAAAATAATTTAACTCCTTATGTACCACACTTTCTTGTGCCAGAAAATACAACGAAGGAAAAATTGTTCTAATGAAACATCTACTGACTTCTGCTAAGGATGCTGTGTGCCTATGAATGTGCCTGTCTAGCCTTAAGAGTCTTGATACCAACCTGCTACTCAAGTTGCTCCATCTGAAGATGTGACATTTTCACAGGCAATTGTAAAAAGATCAATATTAATTCCCATTGGTATCAGTTGAAATGCACAGAAGGAAGGCAGAGCTCTTCAGAATAGTTTCTTTATTAAGTTTAGCCATATTTCTTATTACAATGGGACAGGCTGTGGCCCTCCTGGATACAGTTTTTATGCAGGAGCTATGTCACTGATTCAGATTTACAAATTTTTTATACCAGTGTAGCTGCCAGTGATGATGCATAAGGGTGGACAAATTCAAATAGGCTGACAGACCATATTGCATAGAAAGATAATATGAAGATACTTCACGGGGTCACTTATACATCTTGATTTTGTAACTGAAAAAGACATAAATGTGCAATTAATTCAGGAGGATGAAAACTTTTGGCTGATGTATTGCTATCACTACTACTACTACTATTGCTACTACTACTACCATTAAAGCAAAGAGGTGTTTGCTGGAATAAAGCAAAAATATTGTAGAATATCCTGACTTGGAATATCCTGACTCCATATAGGGCCGCCTAAAAGTTAAGTCGAACATCTGAGAATGTTGTCTGAACACTTCTTGAACACTGGCAAGTTTCACGTCGGGGTCACCATTTGTGGCACTAAACTACACAGACTCCTCAATGCTTCCTTATGAAGACAATGCAAAGACAGTTTATTGCAATGTAACATATCTTTTTATACAGATAATGGCTGCAGCTAAGAGACTTGGCTACAGGACATTGGCCATAATAACATTATATATTTGCTCTTGTACTACAATTGGTTAATGTTATTTCGAGCAAAGCAGGCTCTGTATCACAATAACAAAAGTCTGTCTTAATTACCATCTGTGACTCCTCAAGGACAGAGCTTTGTATGCTCAAGATCAAATACAGAAAAGCTTTCACCCATAGTTTGGAGCCCTGACTACTTCTCTGGGGAGATTGTTTAAGTGCTAGACCACCCTCTCAGTGAAAACATTTTCCCTGATATCCAGTCTGAACTTCCCTTAATACCATTTTAAGTAATTTCTTTGAATCCTATCACTGGACTCAAGAAAGAGCAATTCAACACCTCCCTCTCCACTCCTCCTCATGAGGAAGATGTAGACAGCAATGAGGTCTCCTCTTTTCTAAGCTGAACAAGGCAATTATCCTCAGCTGCTTCTAAAAGTCACATCCTCTTATTCTTTCACCATCTTCTTTGTCCTCCATTGGACAAATTCTAATATTTCCGTATGATTTTTATACTGTGGAGCCCTACTGTAGACAGAGGTTATCAGTGCTGACAGAGGGCTCAATAAATCAAATGACTTTTGGGAAGCCTTTATTTATTCAGGGTGTGTCACATCTCTTACATCTCTGGTACGACCTCTTACTGGAAGCTGAAACATGTCTGCCCAGCAAGATCCCAGTATCATTGACCTTCCACACACATACCCGGAGAGCTAGCATGCCTCAAAACTTACCTCTCTGTACCCAACAGGTTTTTAGAAGCTTCTCAAAACAGTTGCTCTCATGTTCCTAGTCTAAAGTATTTACCTTTCATACAATGTTTCAAAACCACTGTAAGCCTCAATAATGTAATACTCATCCAAAAACATCCATACAGCTGCCTAGCCCAAAACTGCATGTAATACTTCAGGTAAGACTAAACTAATAGTGAGTATAGTAGGACAATGACTTCTTTCAACTACCTAGATATAGTGTGCTTAACAGATACAGTTGGCCCTTTTGGCCAATCAGGGCAAACTATCGACTCATACAGAGCTTACCATCAACCAAACCTACAATCACAATAGTAATAATCTGTCCACTGTCTTCCGCAGTAGTTGTTACCCACCCTTAATGAGCATGAAGCAAGATATTAAAACTGAAGCATGAAGCTAAAACTGACAATAGAGCCAATCGCCCAAGATCATTCAACAACGACTTAGCAGTCATATAATATAATAATCACTCAGAATCCAGGGCTTTATTCAGATTCATTGATGATATTGATGACTGAGGGTACTGACTAGGACGATGACTCCACTTTCATCAAACTATCAACTACAGTCATGCCTCTGGATTCGTGGGTTTGTGGGTCTTGTGGTCGTGCCATGGAGCATTAAATCTGTGAATATTGGCCAGACATTAATATGGCAAATTATTGCCAGAAATATGTCAATTTGCAACACTGTGACATCCCCTGCTCCTTCTGGGCAGCCAGGAGCATGGCAGTTAAAGATTTTTTTCCCTTGAACTCCCACAGCTAGCACTGGAAGGAGCACTTTACCTGAGGCTAATCAAATGTGCACATGCAGGAATGCAGCTTGGTTTGGCTGCTCCCCTCCCCTGCCTGTAACCATACACTGTCTCATGGCACCACAGGACTATAAATGCCATGTGACCTTCCTAACACTCATAAGGGAGCCATCTCTGCCTGTCTCCAGCGAACGAGGAGCAGCGGCACTGCGTCTCCGAGTAAGAGAACAACCACGTATGTGCCAATTGAAAATATTTATAAATAACTGATAAATTAATTTTTCACTAACAGGTGAAGCAGTGAATAATTATGCGTGAATAGTTGAGGTAAGACTCTGTATGTGCTCTGTTTATGACATCTGCAAAAATGTGTAACCTAGTCACATACAACCTCTCAGTTCCATATTTTGCAGCAGTGGAAAGAGTAAAAAACACTGAAAACCAAGAATAAACAAGGTTGTGAGCTTTGCCCTTGTAGTTTTAGTAAACAGAGGTCTGCAGTAGAATGTTTTCTATACGATTTGCTGAGTGCACTGGGCTGTTTGCCAAGGGTCTTTTTTTTTTGTTTTGAGAGAGAGAGATGAGAGCCTTTTAATTGAATGTTCAGGTGCCAAAAGGTTAGGGCAGAAATGTTGTTCCTTTCCATCTTTTTCCATTATTAGGGGAATTTTTGTTTGTAGAATACTTGTAACCATGCAAATGCTTTAGGACTTACAGAAGTCATGTATAAGTCAAGAAAAATATTACAGTTTATTTCATCTTTTTACAGCTCCATAAATAAGTATCAGATTTGTTGAAAATTACAGATTTTTTTACAGTTTGTTGAAGGATTTATTTTCACTTTTCTCTGTCTTAGGAAGAATGTTTCAGCAAAAAGTCATATGTATACATATCCAGGGGACAAGGCAAACAAAAAAGCACAGTTTATGACTGATAATGGATGCAGGTAAACTGTGTTTGAAACCTCTTGTTGACAACCTTCACCACAATAATAATTATTGGTGGGGTTTTGTTTATTTTATTTGGAACCATTTATATATAAATATCTCTGAAAAACAGAGTTTCAAATGTGAAGTTACCCCTTTGGCTTCCATGTTGACTTCTATGAAATCTAACCTTTTGAACTCACTTCATTACCTTGGAGATGCATGAAGACAAATTCCTGGAAGTTTAGGCAGAGAATAATTTGTTCCAGAATCTCTCTCTTTCTCATAAACTTCTAACACAATGCACAAATATTCCCAGAACCGCACAAAAGATTCAGGTTGGCTGGAGCTGTTTCTCTCAGACACTGTTTCAAGAGGTGGGAGCTACTGACATGATATTTAATTATGTTTCCTCCTATGCAGATGTCTTCAGTCTCGACATATATTCACTGGAATCCCACTCCCAATATCGTATTTTTCATTCCAAAAAATCTATTGGTCCATTGTTCTTGAGGAACTTATTTCTGTTAGGTCTGTTGGTTTTTTTATTCCTGGTTTCCTGATGGTATTATACAGTAATCTCATGTTTGCTTCATATGAATTTAATTTACAGACTTAATATTTTGATTTTTTACATATCATTTCAAAAAAGCACAGCATAGATTTTTACTTGTTTCAGGATAAACATCAATGATACATGTTTATCTTGCTAAAATGAGCAGTTGCAGTTGAGAAAATAGAGAGAGGGCCATTAGAATAACAACAGCACAGATGGCTCAACACTGCATGGTACCCACCATAACACTTTTTACACACAGCTTTCTCCTCTACTGGTTACTTTTTGTGGGAATGAATAGCAATTTAGCTTTGGATAAAAATTTTCCCTTTTCAATGAAAAAATCCCCAAACTCAAGATTAATTTTGTATTCTGTCTACACCTCCCTGGGCCTGTGTAGTATTTTTGTTTCTGCTAAATAATGTAAAAAAAATGTTTCATACTCTTCCTCTTGAGGCGGGACTACAGAGATGATTCTCGACTAGGTGTTATGAAAGTAAGTTCCTAAAGCTATAAATTGTTCCTTTTCAAATCTAAGGGTGCCAGAGTTTTCCAGGACATTCCACAGCACCCAGGAGACCGCATGACTGCACCTGGGGACCCCGTTACGCCAGGAGTGCCCAGGGAGCCAAGACTTCCCATCTGTGGGTACTTAAACCCATTACCTCTCCTGGGAGCGCAGCGATCAGGGGTGTAGCGAACAGGGGCAAGGCAAACAGGGACGTTAACTGTGGGGGGCTTGGGCAACTGCAGGGGGCTTGTAAATAAGCAATTAAGAGGCAGTTAGCGTGGCAGTTTGCGTGGGCGGGGCAAGCGGGCAGGGTAGCAGAAGCTGTCTTGGCAGGTGCTGTCTCTCCTTCCCCCCATCAGTCATGGCCAGAACCAGATGGATGAAAGCTGGGGCCAAGGCTACAAGGGATGCTCAGACCTAAACTACCCCTGTGTCGGTGGATGTGACTGTCCAGACTCCTGGCTGCATGGGATGCCTGAGCCTGATTGTTGACCAGGAGGGCAGCCTGCAAAACACCTGTGTCCAGTGTGAGCTGGTAAATGACCTGCTCTCCATGATAATGGAGCTAAAGGAAGAGGTGGAAAAGCTGAGAAATAATCAAGGTAATGCAAGGGAAGTAGAAGTGAGAGACAGTGCGCTCCTGACCTTTAGAGACTCTTGGAAACCAGGACATCCACATGCACCTCACATTCCCCAACATGAGGTAGGAGAAAGAAATCTCGAAATTGAGGGGGAGTGGAAACAGGTCTCCTCCCATGGGGGTAAGGCACTGTCCACCACTACCCTTTCAGATGACACCCTATGAGTTACCCCTACAGAACAGGTTTGGGGTTCTGGATTTTGGGGATCAGGAGGATGGCACAGAAGGAGGCCCCCCACCTAATAAACCTCTAGGAACTACCTCTTCCACTAAGCGAATCAGAACCTCCAGTCTCAAGAAGAAGAGGAGGGTAGTGGTTGTTGGAGACTACTTTCTGAGGGGAACAGAAGGGCCTACCTGTCGACTGGACCCATCCCACGGGGAGGTCTGCTGCCACCCTGGGGTCCGTGTATGGGATATTGCTGAGAGGTCACTCAAACTAATTCAACCTTCAGATTATTACCCCCTGCTGGTCGTCCAGGCTGGTAGTGACGAGATTAATGAGAGGGGAACCAGAGAGATCAAGGAGGGGTTTAAGGAGCTTGGTCAATTGATCAGTGGGACAGGAGCACAGGTAGTCTTTTGCTCTGTCCCTGTAATGGCAGGATTGGACCCTGAAAGCAGCAGGAGGATTCTTGCTCTTAATAAATGGCTTAAGGGCTGGTGCCACCAGAAAAAACATTGGGTTCTATGACCATGGGGTGTTCTTCACCAAACCAGGGTTGACAGACCCTGGAGGGCTGTATCTATCAAATAGGGGCAAAAGGGTTTTGGCCCGAGGGCTGGCATTGACATGGCTTTAAACTAGGTTCAAAGGGGGTAGGGATCTGGCAGTCACTCGAGAGCACTCAAACTGGTAAGAATGAACCAAAAACATTTTCAGCAGCATAGTTGAAGTGCATGTACACCAATGCATGCAGCCTGGGTAACAAACATGAAGAACTGGAGGTGTATCAGGAGCGACACGATATAGTTGCCATCATGGAAACATGGTGGGATGACGCGCACAATTGGAGTGCCACATTGGAAGGCTACACACTCTTTAGAAGAGTGTGTAGCTCTCTTTAGGAGACCACATGGAGGTGGGGGGGTGGCCCTATATATTAAAACAACCCTAGATACCATAGAACTTGACATCAAGGATGATAAAGTAGAGAGCCTATGGGTTAAGGTAAGAGGGATTCCCAATAAAGCTGAAATTCTGCTCGGAGTATGTTACAGA
>WEKX01008343.1:13572-41962 GCA_013390025.1 Pitta sordida | reverse complement strand
AGTCGCCATCCCTGGAGGTGTTTAAGAGAAGACTTGATGAGGAGCTTAGTGACATGGTCTAGTAGGTGGGAGGTTTAGATGGATGGATGGAGCGTGGTGCCCGTGTTTCCACGCTTGTGGGTTTGATCCCTGGGTTGGCGTTCGCTTGGGAGTTGGACTCTTCCAACTCAGAATAACCTGTGAACCTGTGAACCACAGAATATGCCATGTTGGAAGTAACTCACAAGGATCATTGAGTCCAATGTCTGGCATTGCACAGGATCATCCCAAGAGTCACAGATTATGCCTGAGAGTATTGTCCAAAGGCTTCTTGATCTCTGTCATGCTTGGTGCTGTGACCACTTCCCTGGGAAGTTGTTCTAGTGCGCAGTCATGCTCTGGGTGAAGAGCCTTTNGGGTGAACAGCCTTTTACTGATATCCAACCTAAACCTCCTCTAATACAACTTCAGGCCATTCCCTCAGGTCCTGTCACTGGTCACTGCAGAGAGGAGATCAGTGCCTGCCCCTCCTCTTCCCCTCATGAAGAAGCTGTAAACAGCAATGAACTCCCCCCTTGGTCTCTTCTCCAGGCTGAAAAGACCAACTAACCTCAGCTGCTCCTCATACGGCTTCCCCTCCAGGCCCTTCACCATCTTCCTTACCCTCCTTTGGACACTTTCTAACAGCTTAATAACTTTCTTATATTGCAGTGCCCAAAACTGCACACAATATTCAAAGTGAGGCCACACCAGTGCAGAGCAGAGCAGGACAATCCCCTCCCTTGACCAGCTGGTGATGCTTTACCTTATGCCTTCCAGGACACAGTTGGCCCTCCTGGCTGCCAGGGCACTGCTGACTCATGTTCAACTTGCCATCGATCAGGCTCCCCAGGTCCCTTTCTGTGGCACTGCTTTCCAGAATGTCATTCCCCACTCTGTATGTACATCCAGGGTTGCCCCATCCTAGTTACAGAATCCAGTTCTTTCCCTTATTGAACTTCATATAGCTGGCCATTGCCCATTCCTCTAAATTGTTGAGGCCTCTCTGCCTTTGAGGGAGTCAACAGCTTCTTCCAGTTTGGTATAATGTGCCAATTTGCTTGGTATCCCTTCCAGTCCTGTGTCCAAGTCATCTATGAAGATGTTGAAGAGCACAGGGTCCACGGTGGAGCTCTGTGGAACCCCACTAGTGACAGATCACCAGTCTGATGTTGCCCCATTCACTATAACCCTTTGTGCTCGACTCGAGAGCCAATTGCCCACCCACCACATGGTGTGTTTATCCGGCTGTGTGCTGGACCTTTTTTCCGGAAGGATCCTGTGAAAGACAGTATCAAAAGCTTTACTGAAATCCAAAAAAAATTACATCAACTGGCTTCCCTTGATCAACTAGGTAGGTTACCTTGTCATGCAAGGAATTGAGCTGGATGAATAGGACTTCGCTCTCATGAAGTCGTGCTGTCTGTGACCAGTGACTACATCATCTTTCAGGTGTTTTTCAATACTTCCCAAAATAATCTCCTCTATAACTTTACCAGGAACTGAAGTGATGATCGACAGGCCTGTAGTTTCCCTGGTCCTCCTTCTTGCTTTTCTGGAAAACGGGGACAACATTCACCAGCTTCTAGTCAGCTGGGACCTCTCCAGATTTTCAGAACCACTCAAAAATCATTGAGAGCTGTTGCAATGACATCAGCCAGCTCTCATTTCTTACAGTGTTTATTTCTCTTAAAGTTGTATTTTCTTTTCTTGTCTTCTGCCAAATTGGTTTACCACAGATACTGATTACCCATATCTGTGAATGCTCAGTATGGGCAAGAGGGAAACAGTTTGTCTTGCAGGAACAAACAGGTTATTCAGAAGAAAAAAATAGAAATCAGGTGATTAAACTAAACAGACACTAATGACTGAGTGTCATGAGCACTGAGAATTGAACATTCTGGCATGAATTATTTATCTCATCCTCATGCACAATACTGACATACTTGTATAAAATTAGATATTGTATTAGCAGTCCAAAGTTTAAGCACGGTTTATAATGCCTATGTTAGCTGAACAACTTCTTCAAAACTGACTGTTTATTTGGGAAGTGAAAAGCTTGCCAAAAACCTCAGAAAAAAAAAAAAAGTAAACTTTTAGTTATGCACTTCATAGTCATGATGGTTAACAAACCAATTAACATGTTAATATGTTAGTAATTCCTATCTGAATAGAACTAGCTCAATAATTGTTGCAAGACATCATTCATTTGTATTGCTTCAGAGAACATACATTGTCTGAACTGTGTTCATTAATTCCTTTCCATTTCACACATAAATATTGTACTTGACATGCTGTCCTTGGTGATGTATAGTAGCAATTTGCTTCTGACCTCAAGGTCACAGTATCACACAGTATCACAGTATTAGCAAGGTTGGAAGAGACCTCATCTAGTCCAACCTGTAACTCAACACTAACCCATTGTCTAAACCATGGCACTACACACAGGACCATCCAGTCCTACTCCCCACCTACTAGACCATGTCACTGAGCTCCTCATCGAGTCTTCTCTTAAACATCTCCAGGAGTGGCGACTCCACCACCTCCCTGGGCAGTCCATTGCAATGAATGATCACTCTGTCTGTGAAAAACCTCTTCCTAACATTCAGTCTAAACCTCCCCTGGCATAGCTTAAGGACACTTTCTTTTTGTGTGTGCTACAAGCTGAGAGTTTGGGAAACCTGTATGAATACTTATGGTAGAACTTGTGCTTTATAATAACTCCTGTTGAAACATGATAAACAGTTAATTTTTTCTGAGACATTTTGTATTCTAAGGATGCAGACCTTTTAAAGGTATATTTGCTGTGCCTCATGCTGTGCCTCAACTTGATTTTGGAAGGAGATATTTCCCTATATCCTTATATACCAAGGTAGTTCATACCCAGTTCAAACTACTGTTTGCAGTTTTAAGAAATTTCATTACTGTTTCTGTCTTTCTTCCAAGGCCTGAGTTTCATAAGGAAGTAGGCTCAGACTAACAATCTGGTTGAGAGAGACTCTCTGGAAGGCAACTGAAAATCTTCCATTGGGGAGAAATAATTCTTTATCATAAAATGGAGTCTACTACAGTAATACCTCGCTGCATTGCGACCCCTCCATTGCGACTTTGCTGGTTTGTGAGAAATTTTTCCTACAAATCTGCCTCAGTGATTTGCGGAGCTTCCCAGCTGCACATGCACAGTGCTTCTGCTTCACTGAGGGGCAGCGCTGCTGCTCCCTGTGGGGCGGGACTGGCCTGGCCCCACAGGGAGGGTGGGCAGGTCCTCCCGCTCCTGTGACGTTTACAGTCCCACGGCGCCGTGCCCCGGTCCCTGCCCCGCTCCCATGTGTCTCCACGCCGTGTCCCTACAGTGGAAGGCTCATGCCGTGGTATGCCCCATTTGGCCCCTGAGACCCAGCGCAGCACTGTCACAAGTCATACTGTCCCCTGTCACTCTAAGCCCAGCCAGGGGACTGACCCCTCCTGGGCGCGTGTTACTGTTTCTATGGCTACAGGTGGGGAAGGCAATGCAGTCTGTGCCTGGGGACATGCAGTCCCCAGGCACAGACTGCATTGCCTGGCACACCTGGTGATGATGTAGCCCCAGGGAAATTGCCCCACAAAAGTGGGGCTGGGCTGGCTGTGGTGGTGGTGGGGTAAGCCCTGTGTGCTGGGACAGGGTGGCAAAGGGACGTGACCACAAGTTAAGGTTTCCCAGGCTCCAAGAGCACCGATCTGAGCCTGAGGACACCCCTTCCCTGCTGCGGCCATGGAGCTTCCCCACCACAGATGCAGTGCAAACATGAGCAGTGGCAGCAGCCCAGCAGTGGCTGCAGAAGTGGCAGCAGGGCTGAAGAGAAGCCCAGGGATTCTCAGGAGGTCTTCACAGGCAAAGAGGGCTCAGAAATGCTTCCTTTTGCTCCTCTGTGCTGTGAGAGTCTGTGGGGAGGAGCGAAAAATGCTCCCCGGTGCTCCTGATTGGCTGGAGGTGGACCGATGGGTGTGGCCTGTATGCATATTAAGGAATTCCACGTGTTTGCAAATTAGATGTTTCATGAGACCCTGACAAGACCCCTTCCTCATGAAGGGTGAAGTATTACTGTATAACAAATGTAATTAAAAATATGACTATGGTATACAGCATTTAACTCTCATACAATTCAGTAAATGCTGCAAAACCCTTTCATGATTTTGTAAGCTAGAGAGTTTTAAGCATAATAGAGAGGAAAAATAAAGTCTATTATGGGGTCTGGAGTGATGTCTGGTAGCCCTGTCCCAGTGAACATATTAGATACAAAGAAGGAAGAGGGTAGAGGTGCTTGTTCCCTTCCCAAAGGCTGGTCAACGTAGTGGTTGAAATTTCAGTCTGTCCAGAATAAAAAAGAAACAAATAAGGAAAATGTCTGGTGGGACAACTTGGAACTAGGAACAGTGGGTGATGTTATTTACTATTTGATCCTACTAATATAAAAAATGCTAAGAAGGAAAAGATAATTTTTACCAAGAATCATGTACATTGATGTCTAATCTACTTTGTGATAGAGTTGAAGTTGTAGACAGTATTTACAACAGCTGTCAAAGTTAAAAAAAACAGCCAGATGAGAAGGCTTCAACAACAGCCTCCAAAGCCTTCCACAAAAGAAAAAGTTAGATTTTTTTGGTTTGCTTATCTATGAATCTGTTAACCAACTCGGTACTTGCCCTACCATTGACCACTCATCACATGTCTGAATGACTCTTCCTTAGCCCTTCTGTCAGTTTTCCAGAAGCATTTGGGGTGAACACTGATGGTTTGTCTTGTCTAAATCTCAGGAGATAAAGTCTTCTGACATCTGCGAAAGGCTTCCTAAGGATCATCCTCAAACTGCCCTGCTCAAGACTCGGAAAAAGAGGACTTCAAACTATTAAGCAGCATAAGTTCAGCCAACGTGCATCCAATGACCATCTCTATGGGCTTTGTGATTTTCTTTACAGCTCTACTCATTTAAATTTGTTGTGAACCCCCTTTTGCCATGTGTATTTCAAGACTTTTTTATTTTCAGATATTTTCTAAACTATCTGATCATTTCAAATTCATGCAATGAGGCTGAAAGCTTCCTAGAGTGGGACTGGGATGGTGACAAAATTTTTCTACCTATACTTTAATTATGGTGATTATCACAATTCCAATATATAGATATTCCTGTAATGCGGAATTCGAATTATAATGCCAGACCTGAATATCTTCAGTCTGTGAAAATGAAATCTCTTTTGACTGTGGATGTGTTAAACTAGCAGTCTAGAATAGAGTAATTGTTGATATTGTGGTTTTTCCTGTTTTTCTTCAAACTGAAATAAAATCAAGCTTGCCAGAGGAAGCTGCATGGTGCTCCCTTCTCCTCAGTGGTTACAATAGGAACAAGGTGAGTGGAGAATTATATTTCTGAGGGCAAAGAGCTGAAAATTGACCCAAAGAAGAAATGGAATGTCAAAGACACTTGAAGACCAGACTTTCTCTCACTAGACTGACTCCACACTTCTTGCTGTTGCCAGATGTTCTGCATTATTACAGCTATATCCCAGAAGCCTCTCTGTATCCTACCATTTCTACTCTTCCAAGCTCTAGCCTTTGTTTTTGAAGGATCTTACTCTCACTCTTTGCACGTTATATGGACTGTTTATGAGCTATTCCTTGACTTTATACGACTAATGTATGACAGAGGGAGGAGGTTACATACTCACCTGAAATGAAGTTTAAATACCTAAAATGAAGAATCATGACTGTTAGACTCACGAAATGGAAGACTTGTTATTTAAGACATTTAATTTCAGCTTTTATAAGATGAGGATCAAGATACAATCTGTAGAACAGATGATGCATACAGCCTCTAACCTGTTTCTAATGATGAATATAAGAAGAAAAAGGTGTCTTCAGGAACTTAAAGACTGGTAAGCCACTATGATTTCAAAAAAAGGTAGGATGATCAAAAGCTGTAGGGGCAACCATTTATAATTGCTTTCCATCCTCATTTTTCTGATTGCCTGCTCAACAGATTTGTATTTTGTGCTTCTTTTGGAAATCTCTAAAAAAATGTGTGAAATGCCAAAGAACATGGCAGAAAAAGCTTGGTGGTAAGAAAAAAAGTGAAGGGGCTTTTTCATGCTGCTCATTCAGCAGCAAGGAGTACTGAATGGGAAGCTGGAGAAGGTTATTGACTTCTGTATTTTCTTTTCTTTCTTTCACTCCAGATCTGCATCTCTCTTGGGATTTAAAATCAAAACTGTTTGGCAAATTCAAGCAAAATTCAATTGTTCTACAAGAAGACATGCTTTTCGGCAAAATTGTTTGTAGAGAGAAAAAAATTCCCATGTTGTAGCTCTTAACTGTGCTAAGTCAGAGGTACAGGAGTGTATAAGTAATTGGTTCGGTATAATTCATGTACAGTGTGAATCTGTATTACATACAAACAAAGGAACAGAGACCATGATTGAAACAAACTACTGTTAGACAAGAATCAATAATATTTATATGTGAAAGAGAAGGAAATATATTTGTTTTCCAGCATTACATACCACATTGAGTCAAGTCCAATTTTTCATTTTGTCTCAAGTTGGTTTCCATAAACTGGAATGTTCGTTCTCAATTTCTGAGGAGTTAAAAATTCATATTATTTTTTTATGTTCTCAAGTGCTATGGTCCAAATTCTACTAGGAGTTTTCAGAGTAAGAAAGAAGGTGCTTCTTTAGAAAAGTGATTACTCCAGTATTAACATGGGAGATGTCTTTACATGAAATGTGAGCACTATTTAGAGGAACAGTTAAACAGTTGGGTCTCCTATATTGTGCACCTGTGGTCTTAATTGGGATTTGCGTAGCCCAACTTCTGCATTGAATGGTGGTTGCGCCGCCGCCCGTGCTGCCCCCGCTGCTGCCCAAGCCACTACCGCTGCCCGTGCCGCCGCTGCTGCTGTGGCTACCGCCGCCACTGCAGTGGCAGGTCACCCAAGCGCAGTTGCGAAACGGGTCTCCTACATCGCTAAAAAATCATGCCGCTAAGATCTGAAGCTGCAATATGGGGGGCGTGAAGTGCAAGTGTAGTAGAAAATGTGAAGTAGCACAAGTTATTTCCCCCAATCTTGGTGTTAAGCTCTCTGGGTAAAAGCAATCAATTCTTTTTTAATTAAGCATTACTATTATACCAGACAATGAGGATGGTTTCTTAGCATGATAAAGAATATCTTTTGATAGGAGATAAAATTAATTTTTGTTGCCTGTATATTTTCTGGCCACTCTACTTAAGAAAGCTTGTGTGTTTCTGAGATAACCCTTCACCTGGTCTCAAAAGTCAAGTAAACTTCCCTGGTCTTGCTCAACATGGGAAGACACAGAAAAAATCTTGCTGAAGAGCAAAATTCCTGGGAGTTTGTATGTGCTATAAATTTGAGGCTATTTCTTATTGCAAGAAAAACCAACCAAACACGCAAAGCAAAAAAAAACCCAACAAAAAATTAAACTCAAAAAAATCCAAACCACATTCAAATTAAGATGTTGTGAAGTACTAATACTTGCCTGTGGAAATATTCAAGTTCTTCAGAGTCTTCAAATGAAGATTGTTTGCTCTATTTTCTCCCTTCCAGCTTTGAGAGTCCTCCATATGAGCATCTTTTCAACACACAGTGCTGCAGAGCTATTTGGGGACTCTCACAGCACTTTTGGGAAAAGTGAAGACTCTTCTTTTCATTATGATTCTGGTGCTGCTGAATCCTCAAAACTGGAGCCCTGATGTGAGTGGGAGGAAGGATGCTGTCTTTATTTACAGACAATTAAAATTAAGATGCTTGCATGGGATTTCCTTGCTAGTTGATTGCAGATGTTTTTCCTGAATACCTGGCTGTCATTTCAAGTCCTTTCCTAAAAGACTTTGGAGTCTTTGTGCAAGCCTGCAAAACAAGAAGACACAAGCAAGCATTACAGGAAGAATACTGATGGACAATTACAATATTATTGTATTGTTTACTGCTATCTGATAACTGAAACTTAGGAGAATGTATGTTAAAAGACCTCAGTGGGCCATGTATACCTTCATTTTATGATTCCTCTTCTACACCAGTTCCAGGGTAGTAGCATGCTGGCCCCAGATGGTCTGTGGAGCCACTCACACCTTGATCTTCCTAAGGGAGTTACTCTCAATTACCTGACCACCTGAGAAATCAGAGGGAAATACCTGAGTAATATCTTAATTTCATCCATTGATATGGGAGATTTCAGAGCCTGAGTGAGTGAGACTGCAGTCTTAGGAAAGCTAACAAGAATTCGTGTTCTTCAGTGCTATGGCACAAATGGCCGTACTCTGGTAGCATTAGGATGCTGCTCCTGCAGATTCAGTAGCAGAGACCATGCTAGTGTGGGTTTCCTCTCCTGTTGGGAATTTATCTTTCCCATTGACAGCTTAGAGCGAATATCTAAATATTTCTAATGCAATGCTGCGTTTTTTGTGCCACTCCTGTGAAATACACTCCAGGGAACAGCTTTATCAGTTTTACAGAAGTAATCACAGCACAGGCAAATCACTGACAGAAGGAGAACGGTTTTCAATTTGCCAAAATGTAGACTTTAATAAGTATTTCCACTGATGAAGGGGTTTTGAAAAGACATGGTCTTGTGAGGACCGCAGCCAGAGTGAGGAACTAGATTCTATTTCAGTCATGTGTAGAATCCAAACGACTTCAAATCTAAATCCAATAAAATAAAGAGAGTATTAACTTCTTATCTAAAGGGTTCTTCACTTGCATTCTTCTGAGGTTTGACTGTGCATACTGTGGAGTATTGGCATCTCCCAGGGTGACCTTAGTTGGACAGCTCATTAAACATCTGCGTCTCAGTTTTCCCATCACTACAAATGAAGATAATAAGATTTACCTACTGCACTGGGACTCAGTAAGACTTAATTAGATAACATTTCCAAAACATTTTATAAACGCTGTGAGATCACAGAATCGTGGAATGGTTTGATCTTCAGTTGCTGGATGTTGCCAGATTAAGGCATGGATGATATCTCTGGCGTGAGTAGTGTGATGAACAAAGATGTTCTGCTTCTGACTTGGATATCAGTATGTCTTATTGCACTGGGCTCATCTGTAGATAGTACCAGTTTGCATATGATGCCATATAGCTATGTAGCGTGTGATCCTATGTAGTAATGCCAACTTTAGTGTATCATGGTTTACATAATTGATGCTATTTTTGTGCTGATTTGTTGTTGCTGTAATTCCATAAATTTCAGCAATACCTCACCTACAGCAAGAAGTGTAGAAGCTGTGCAGTCTCCATATATGGTTTGCATCCAGCCTTTTAGGATTCATTCTTTGTCTTTATGGGAGGAAGTATTTTCTGTTTTCACTTTTCCTCTTCAGGGTTACTCTGCATAGGTGTGCTTGTTTGTAACTTTTGCTAGAGTGGAGGGCAATTTTTATTATTGGTATTTGTTGCTGGGGTGTCTGGCAAAAATGCAAATGGAAAAGCCAGGCTTTGAAAGGCTGAAATGACCGAATTAGTTGTTCTTTCGAAGCATGCTTCTAGTTTTACATAGAATCAGATTCTGCTTCTATTTTTATTCTGGTTGAACAGACATACGTACACTTTGACTAGTTCCTTAAAATTCTAACAACACTTACCAAACCCATCAGTCAGCTTTGTGCTTTACATCAGCCAAGAACTGTTGAAACTTTGGCAATATTCACAAATTCCACACCATGTTTGTCCTTCCTTTTGCAGTCTATGACAATTCTGGCAATGGTCCCAAAAGCCATCAAACCACTTTTTCACTTGGATTACTAAAACTATAAAAGATGTCTGTTAATATAGTTTGGAGTTCTATCTTCTGCAAAACCAGATGTTTAAATGGCTGAAATAGCTGCCATTTGCTATAAAATAGACAAAGAAGAAAATTATTAGAAAGTGCTAGTCCGATGATGTGTGCACTCAGCCATCTGCTACAGGGACAGCAAGCTTTGCAGCTTGGGTATCTTCTACTTTCCTTCAGATTTGTTGCTTGCCATAGTGCCTGTGCACAATGTTCAGATCCTGCTGTAGCCTTTCTTATTTTGCCTTCTCTGAGCAAAGTCTGAGATTTTTGTGTTACAAGAAACAACTCTCTGGTATATTCCCTGAATTAATTGATGATCTTCAAGAACTCAAAGCTCTGAATTAATAACTCCCCACTTACCTTCTGCAGGTGCAGAGCAACATTTTCAACTCAATCAAGGAGGATTTGTCCTTTATGGTAGCTTTCAGAGTGTCAGGTGTACAGCTACATTCAGGACAAAAGGTAGACTAATCACTAATCAGCTGGCAGGTGTGCACAGGTAGCTGAAGGCACACAGTAAAATAATTCAAGTTCCACCGTAATTTAAAATTGGAAACTCTGTCCTTGTAAATTTTAGGATTGGATTCCACTTTTTCTGTCAATGTTTGCTAAGGTACTGGGCAGAATGGAACTGTGGAGTTCATGTGAGATCCATCCAAAAACTTACTGGTCTGCTTCATGATGAAGAACTTGCTGGCTTTGAAATACCCATAGAAAGTATGTACACCCAAATGTCCACAGCTACTGATTCAAGAGGAGAAGGTGATTTTGTCTCTATGAGTCCTGGCACTGTACTGTGCCTACAAGTGACTAAGAGAATCACTGCTTTTTCTATTTTCATGTTGTCATATTCAATATTTTTTATGCCGATATGTAAAATGCTGATATGTTGGGTTATCAGCCCTATTTACCAAATGGTATTAAACAAAGTGCTTTTCAACATCCCAGTATAGAATAGGACTGGTATCCCTTCGTGGCTTCAGTGAATTTTCAGTTTATCTCAGATCTGAATCTCCCTTGAACTACCACGCTATGGCTAGAAAGTAATTAATTTTTCCCATTTATTTTCTTCTTCATAGCAGACATATTGATGATTAGCTGCTCTTTATTTAAGTCAAGGAAAAGGATGACTGTCACACTCCTCTTGCGTTTTATTCACTTTAAATATCTCTTCTTCCCCCAGAATAAAAATCAAGCAGGCAGACAAGGAATACACCCAGATGCCAGCTGAGTATCTCTGGGATTTTGTTCTTCTCATCTTCTGGTTAGCACAATTGAAAACAATGCTTACTACGAGTCTCAGTGAAGTGAGCCTATCTGCTTGGATTAGCCCAAACCTGATCTACCATGCCAATAACAGTTGTCTTTTCACTTCATTGCCTTTATTACAGCATCTTGTGCTTTTTAGATATTTTAGCATGCAAAATATTGAATTTCAGTACACAGTCTTCTGCAAGAAAAACAGGCAGATAAGACAGCAAAATACAAACTCTGAAAGTAGACTAAATGGGACATAGGAAACAGATGTTTCCAAGTATCCGGCTATGTTGGGTTTTTATTTGCATTTGGAGATGAAATAGGAAACTAGCCATTTCTCGTCCTATTTGGAAACAAATTTGCTGACAGGTTTTCTTTTGCATTCATGAGTGTTATTTAGAGCATACATTTTCACTCAACCTGATGCATTATTATTGCACGACTCCACTCACCTTTGTGAAAAATATTTTGAGAAGATTCTTCCATCTGAAAATTTTGTAAACCAGCTGCCCTAAAAGCCTCCCTTGTGAACTTCCTCACTCAACTTATTTTTGGAGTCAACCTCAAAGTCTGTGAACAGTCTTCCTCTGCAGCTTGTAAAAATAGGATTATCCATTACATTAACATTTAATTACCTCACAAAACTGGATTATTTGAATCTGTCCTCTGGGCCAATTATAACATCTGGGAGACTCACTAAATAATATGTCTGAAAGACCAGGAAGATTAATGCAGGAACATAAAAAGCACACATAGGCACTTTGCTTCCCTTGTTACAACTATTTTAGAGAGGACTTCTGCTGCATGGGGGAAAAAAAAAAGAAATTTAGCTTGCAAATAGTCTGTAATCTTCCTGTCTTTGCAATAAATACACTTTGCAATTGTCCCAACCTGCAGCAAATGATACATTACTGTCACTCAAGCTGACAGCAGAGGTATGTTGTCACCAGTAATAACAATTGCCACTGTCCAGGTAGCAATGGTAGTCATTAACCCTCTACTGTTGTAACTGTGGGAGAATGGATTTCTTGAGGTTTTTGTGATAAAATTTCAGGTTTAAAGATAACAATGATGATATTTTCTTCTGTAGGAAGGCAATGTATTATTGCCCATTAGAAGGATTTTTTTGTGGTGGTTTTTCTTCCTGAAGAAGACAATGCCAAAAGACCAAAGAGAATTTTTTTTAAAAATCTGTAAAATTAGTAACCTAAATAAATAGAGAGGCCAAGCAGCAAAAGACTAAGAAGCTGTGGTAGACCTGGCAAGAAAATAAAGGGCCACACTGAATCATTTATCTCTACAAGCTCAGGCACACTGAGCTCTGTTTGCCATAACAGCATGATCCCTTCCTCACTGATTTTTTTTAGCTAACAGTCTAAATGCTTCCTTTAAGGTAAATAGAAGCCTGAAACAGAAAAATTATCATACCTTGAAAGAAAAGGTCGAAAAAAAGGATTGTTCCTGTGTGATTTTTCCCTTTACAATCATGCCTAAATTCACTTATAGTGAATGAAAAAAGAAGTCCAAACAAGTATATGTCAGCACATAGTCTGCAACCACTCTGAACTCAGGTTTTCTGACAGTGGTTCTAATGAGTTTCCAGTTTTCATCTGCTGGAAGTCAAAACAAAAAACCCTCAAAGGCTTTCTGGCAGAGATGTCACATTTCCACTTTACTGTGGCAATGGTGGAACTCTCCACCCCAAACCCTCCTGAGACACCCACACAAGCTCTCTCGTGCTCTCTCCCTCTTATAGCTCTGAAGTGATATTCCCCCTAGTCTGATTTACAGTGACCATCTGTAATCCACAGATAAACCTTCACAGATAAAAGCCTTTGGTTATGAGACTCAGCAAACCTTTGTCCTAAGCCTTTGTGCGTGTTCTTACAGCACCAGGGAGCAGAGAGGCACAATAGTCACAGCTGTGACTTAATTCTCAGCTTATAAACTTATTGGAGTATGGTTTAATGGGTTTTTTTGTCACTTTAAGGAGCTCTATGAGAACTTGGAGGTTGACATTTCTTTTGGTTCTTCCAATTGGCTGCAAATTGAAGAAAACCTACTGATAGTACCAAGTGTTACCAAGTCTCTTCCCTGTCATTTCTGCTGAGAAAGTGAGGCTGGGAGCAGTTCTGTGAAAGAGTGGAGGGGTTAGTCTTTCAGCTATCTACTTCTTACCATTTTGGCCTACAAAATGAGTCATGAGGCAGAACCACTGCAAAGTTGGCAGAATTACCTCAAGCTCCTGTGCATACTTGCTCTCTTTTAGTCTGTTTTTACCTTAACACAGCTGTTACCTGTAAACCAGTTTCTCCCATACTCTCCATTGCATGACAAACCATAGTCCTCCTGTCTGGTCAGTCTGGAGATGTAGAGTCTGGCTTAAGAACAGCAAATTAATTTATAACCTTATTTTTGGAATACAACTGCTTACCAATCACAGTGGAGAGGATGTCTCAGGAGGTCGAGCTTCTTGAGAGGGTCCAGAGAAGGGTGACAAGGATGGTGAAAGGACTGGAGGACAAGCCCTATGGGGAGTGGCTATGGGAACTGGGGTTGTTCAGCCTGAAGAAGAGGAGGCTCATCAGTGACCTGATTGCTGTTTACAACTACCTGAAGGGAGGTTGCAGCCAGGTGGGAGTGAATCTCTTCTCTCAGGCTGATGACACCAGAACAAGAGGACATGGCTTTAAGCTACGCCAGGGGAGGTTTAGGCTGGATGTTAAGAAGAGGTTTTTCACAGAGAGAGTGATCTCTCATTGGAATGGTCTGCCCAGGGAGGTGGTGGAGTCGCCATCCCTGGAGGTGTTTAAGAGAAGACTCGATGAGGAGCTTAGTGACACGATCTAGTAGGTGGGAGGTTTGGATGGATGGAGCATGGTGCCCGTGCTTCCATGCTTGTGGGCCTGATCCCCGGGGGGACGTTCACTTGGGAGTTGGACTAGATGATCCTGTGGGTCACTTCCAACTCAGAATAACCTGTCAACCCTTGAATCTGTGACTGAAAACATCTTCCTTGGTTGTTCTTCAATTTGTAACCACACAGCTTCTGCAGCTGCCTGCCTGGCAATGACTTTCTGTGTAACCTGATGGTGGACAGGAACAATATCATGAACTGTGTCAAGCAGAAGAAAATAAAACTAATTTAGGTTATGTTTCTTCTGTAGATTCATTCCTCTTTCTGGTCTATATCTGAACAAAGTGAAGTTCAACCTCTGAGTGAGATCAATTCACAGCTCTGTGAAAGAGTCCTGTTCCAAATAACAAACAGTGTACCTTTGGAAGTGAGAAAAGCTAGAGGCATTGCTCTTCAGGGTAATATGTACATCCACTGCATTGTGTCACAACTTCAATGGAGCCTGATAGAGCTGAGGATTTTGCAATATGAGATCATGGCACAAACATGAACAAGTAGACACCAGATGGTTTAGTAATCCAGGTAATTTCTTGCTCTAATCACTGGGCTTCTGATTGTGCCTGATTTCTTCTGACACTGCATATAATAAGAGGTGGATTTTTTTCAGTTTATAGTCCAACTGGGGCACGAGTTCATATTTGAAGTGCCTGTATGTGAAAACCCCAAATGTAGCATTTTCAGAAGCACTTCGTCCCTGCTTTTTGTGACTTTCTGAGACTGAATATACGAAAAAGTCACAAATGCCATTAATTGTCCATGAGTATCTAAAAACTGGAAGATGGTGGGAAATAAATAAAAACCAACAGAAGATTAATAAAATTTAATTAGGCCCTAAAAAGGCTTTGTTTACATGTGACCAATCAGTTTGTTGATGCCAGCTATTGACTGACGCGACAGTGCTGTTTTCTGGTCTTCAGATTGTTTAGTCTTGGACAAACAGATCAGAAATCTTCCTAGCAGCCCTGGCAAGGATTTCTGCTAATTGACTTCATTTATTTGAAGCATATGAAAACTACAGTCTCCTTGCAAGCCCGTGCCACTGCTTGGCTCTCTTTAGCAGGGAGGAACAGTGGATTTACTCCAAAGTTTTGCCTCTGCCTGATGTTTCTCTGCTGAGGTTAGAGATACTCGTCTTGCTTCAACAGTGTTACTTGTAAGTTTGTCATTCCCAGAAAGTGGAGAGCTACTTGTCACGACCCTTCTGCTGAGTGGAGGGTCCTTTGACCATCCTTGGATCTGTCTGTTGCACTCCTCATGTAACTGGTCCCCAAATTATCCAAGATAGTACGTATAAAGCAGACATCTTAAGGAAATTAACTGTTAGGTCTTTGCAAGCTCATCTTATATTTTCATGGGGAGCAGACTGATCAGGGTGGCATCCTCCATCAAAGAATAAGGACAAGAAACTGAGTGTGAGCAAGGCAAGGAGAACTTTTCGCTCAGCATAGCTAGTACATGCTGAGGATGTGTCACTGCCAAATGCAGGCTCCTCTGGTGGTATAGTGTTCCTAGTGTTCCAGAATGAAGATTTCTATCCCTGAGGGGAAAAAAAATCAGCTTACAAAAATAATTTAGAAATGGTGGAGAAGGAATTCTCAGAAATAAGGAATTCTCAGAAATAAGGAATTCTGACAGCTCCAAAATTTTATTCATGTTGCTTTTCAGCTTCTTCAGGATCAAAGTCAGCTGCTTGGGCATGAACTCTCTCTCTCTCTTAGGCCAGCTACAGCTACAGGGATCCACCTTATAACCGTGATTAGAGAGTTGACTTTTTCAAAAATCTGAAGCAAATTTGGAAAAAAAAATTGTGACATTAATGCACTGAAAAGATAAGGAAGGTATCCCAGTATGTATAACCAAAGTTTCCCTTTGGAATCTCTGGGACTGGGTTCATAACCTGTCACATTAGGTTTTCAAATCTTTCTAATCACAGTTTATAAAGTAAGTTGAACCATATGTCATGTGAAACAGAAATCCACTTTAGTACAGTGGTAAGTGTCCCCACCTGGCGTGTGGGAGACCTGGGTTCGATTCCCACCAGGGAGACAGTGTTAAGAGTTGGACTCGATGATCCTTGTGGGTCCCTTCCAACTCAGAATATTCTGTGTGATTCTGTGTGATTCTGTGTGAAAGGAATACAGACGACATGTAGTAGACATCTGGAAGAAGAGCTATAAGGTGGCAAAGCCAGACCACCAAGAAAAGTATACACATCAAGAGGCAAAGAGAGGTAAACTGATGTCAAGGAACAAGTCTCAGGTAGAGTAAATTCTCAACATAGAGAAAAAAAGCTGAGAACATAAATATGCCAAGAGAAGCCAGTACCCAATGGAGAATTAGAATGGGAGAAGCAAAGAATTCATAAAAACAGTGTTACACAAAGAAATGCTAACTTATTATGAAAGGGCAGGCAGCCTCAGGCAGCAGATTTTTGGTTTTCAGGATCTCATTTGTGATACTTCTAGATGAAGGTCTTCCTCTGCTTCACTGTGTTGCATTGCATAAGCCCCATGAGAAAATTTTGGATACCTGCATGGATGCTGTGGGTAATCAGCACACTGGAAAAGCAGGAGGACAAGAAATGCAAAGCCAGGTCAGACGTGCCATCCGTCTAATTCACTGTGGTACTGTATGCTTTAAAATGAGACTGGAGACATCAGGAGGTGACAGACAGTAGGTAATCTCTCCTGCACAGTATTGCTGTGAAGGATAACATTGTTGCCCTTCCCTTACCAGCAGTAATGGATTTTAAAATGTCATTTTAATGAAATATAACGTGGCTTGCGACCCACATTTAAAATGCTGGCACGGACCTCTTTGGTGTCTTCCAACGGGAGAATAATCCTCAGTGACCTTTCAGGTGAATTGCAATAATGACTAAGCAATGCAGATAAGCAGCACACTAAATTTTTGCTGTTTATTGATTAATATCTATGCTTAGAGAAAGAGGATAAGGTACATGAACATATCATTGGTTCTTGTCTTACCAGGGTAACTGCAGGAATATAGAGTTTTGCTCTGGGCCTGAGCCTGTAGACACGAAACTTTGAATGGTGTATCCTGAGTACCTCAGCCCAGGGCTGAGTCCTGGATAAGATCCAAATTTGCTTTTCTTTGTAATTGCACTTGAGATACTTAAATTACTGATGTTTAGCAGCAAAGGATTGAGCAGGTCCTCGGGATGAGTGGAGGAATTTGAAAGGTCTGAGGCATGGTTAAGTGATAATATAAGTATTTTGCTCTCCCTTTCCCTTGACTGCCTTTGGTAGTTGTCTTTTTAAAGGGTAGAGAAGCAAAAAGAAAATTAACAAGTGAGTGAGATGAACAGCAGTCAGCTACAGATGTGAGCATCTGAAAATGAATCCTGTAAACTCAAAGAACTAAATCTAAGAACTCGGAACTTAATAATTTACGAAGAGTGCTTGTGAATAATTTAAAGGTTGCAAGAGAGCCATTCCCAGGCCTGAAATCAGTTAGTCTGGTTGTGTTATTGTACTCTTCAGGCTGGCAGCTCTTCCAGGGAGGGGGGTTGGCTGCTGTCTGTGTTTGTTCAGCACCCAGCGGAGCACAAGTGCTGGGAGGAAATAAAAGTTATAAAAAAATGGGGTCAGTCACTAACAAATAGCAACACCAACAATAGAAAGGGAGACACTGATTCAGGGCAGCATAAACCTTTTTGTAAGGAACAAGCAAGACAAGATAAGGTTTCCCCATTCATTACCATGGCCAAAATATGGGAGAAATTTCAGAAAGCTAAAATGTTACTTTGATCCCAATGAGATTATTTCCTTGATAATACTAAGCCCTTTTTCAAAGTATGGGACACTATACACCATCAGGGGCACAACTACATGGATTCCTTAAAGTAAGAAGTTAAGGTGGTGTCATCTTTTCTGTCCCACTGGCCCTTGAGACAGATGGGTGCAATGGGCACTGCCCATGGTGTGATGGTGTGTCAGCAGAAGTAGGTACTGGACAGCACAAAGGCCAGTCCAAGACATTTGAGTCTGGCAAAGTTTTAAGCAACCAAAAAATGAGAAAATAGAATTAAGCCGGGAAATCTTAACTCAAGACTTTGCTCCCAGCATTACCTGTAATATCATTTCTCTTTCCTCAGAACATCAGAAGTCACTGTCCCCCAAAACAAGCCTGCCTTTTTTTCTTTCCATTGCAGGAGCACAGCAGTCCCTGGATTGATCCCTCCTCCTTTCCCCCTGATCCCAGCAGCTAGACCATGACAAAATACTAGTTTTTGCCTTTCTCAGGAAGTATATCTTCTTCTCACTCAGTAGCGAGAAGAAATCTCAGCATGAGAAGAGCAAATGTTCTTTTTATAAAGTGTCACCTTTTGAATCAAAAGTAAAACCAAAGTTTAAAGAGTTGTGTTTAGTACAGATGCACAAGCATGCTGTTAGGGAGTATACTTGGCGTGGATTGACTTCATGAGTTACACTTTGCCTCGTGTTCATAGTTTTGTGCAAGGCTGTCAAATCCTCATGCGTGAGCCCTGGAATTTTTTTCTGGACATTGACAGATTCAGTTGTGTGCAAAAGGATAAGCACTCCAAAAGTCATTGCATTTCTTTGAACTTTGTGAGGGTGGATGCTGTCTACAGAAGTCCTCTTGAGGCCCTCACACTGTGCATTGTCCTTTACTGACACCATAAAAATTAAACAGGAGAGATGAACTACTATAAATGTCCCAATTTTGACAATAGCTTTGCTGGTGCTTGCAGCTTCTTAAGGACCAAAGTCAACCAGCTACAAAATTCAAGTCTGGCAGTAATCAAATTTTATTAGCATCTCACAGAAACACTTCTTAACATCTCCTGAATTTGGAACCTGAAGTATTTTCCAGTTGCTGTCCTAAATGTTTACATGCTGTTGCTGCCCATGTGCGAGTGCAAATAATCTCTGCAAAAAATATCTACCCTAGCATGTAGACAAAAAACCATCTTTATTGCACATTTAAACCCATAACATGTTTTTCATATTGTTTGTTACATAAATGTCACACAAGATCAGTATTATCATGGGACAGATGAATTATATGTGTAGGACTTGTTAAATAGCTGTTCGCAAATAAAAATGGGAGTGGGTGGACATGAAATAGCATCTTCAGATATTGCTTGCTTGAAAAATACCAGGACTGTAACTGTACCTCCAGAAATCAGCTCTAAAACTAGAGTGAGACAAAAGAAAATGAGATGTGAATAAGTTTATAATGGTGTTTTGTATAATGTCTCCTTCATTAGCATCTGTCTGGACAGAACTGATTAAGTCTCAGCACACGTCAGTAGGCAGGAGAGACGAAGATGAAAGGATATTCAACAGCAGGCAGCCACAAAGTTATACCATCAGGAGAATGAATGCATAAACACTGACAACGTGCAGGCAGGCTGCACTACATTTCCCCTGCTTTGCTTCTAACTGGTGATACGTGATTCAAAAATATAGTGCTTTCAATATGGACTTATCTTGCCTGCAATCCCCCTCACTGCATAATGGACACAGAGGGCAATGCATGTGTTCATCGAAGGCTCAAACCAGACAGAATGGCCAAAGGTGACAGAGGCAATTCTAAAAGTCTGGGGAAAAATGCATTCTGTACAGACAATAAATTAGAAAAAATGGATGTCATATTCAGGCTGCTGTGCTGAACTGAAAAACAAAACAACACAAGATAGATTTTCAGGTAACAGGCAATTCATTATCAAAGAAATATATTTCATGTAGGAAAGATTTACTGTCTACAATAATCTTTTTGGATTAATGGTTTTAATTAGCAGAAAAATAGCAGATTCAAACTTGAATCAGTCTGCAAAGATATCCCACTCTCTTTGTTAATGCAGGTGATATCAACTTTAAAAAGAAATCATACAAGGAATTGGTGTTTTGTTTCCTGGTAAAACCTGTTACAGTACCACAGTATCACAGTATTAGCAAGGTTGGAAGAGACCTTGGAGATCATCAAGTCAAACCTGTAAACCAACACCAACCCATTGTCTAAACCATGGCACTAAATGCCCCATTCAGCCTACTCTTAAACACCTCCAGGGATGGTGACTCCACCACCTCCCTGGGCAGACCATTCCAATGAGCAATCACTCTCTCTGTGAAAAACCTCTTCCTAACATTCAGTCTAAACCTCTCCTGGTGTAGCTTAAGGCCATGTCCTCTCATTCTGGTGTCGTCAGCCTGAGAGAGGAGATCCTCACCCACCTGGCAGCAACCTCCCTTCAGGTAGTTTTAAACAGCAATCAGGTCACTGANTGTTGAACACTGACGGGCCTAACAATGATCCCTGTGGGACTCTACTGGTGACTGGCTGCCAGCCGGATGTGGCACCATTCACCAACACTCTCTGAGCTCGGCCATCCAACCAGTTCCTAACCCAACATAAAATGCTTCTATCCAGTCCATGTTCTATGAGTTTCTCCTGAAGCTTATTATGTGAAACCGTGTCAAAGGCTTTGCTAAGGTCCAAGTACACAACGTCCACGGCCATTTTCTCATCAACCAGGCGAGTCACCAGGTCATAAAAGGAGATTAGGTTGGTCAGGCAAGACCTGCCTTTCCGATATCCATGCTGCCTAGTTCTAATGTCATGGTTGTTTTGCAGTTGCTGCGTAATAGCACACATGACTTTGCATGGGACTGAGGTCAGGTGTTCTTAAAATATCAAATTAAAAATAAAGACCCTATAAGCAAAAGCTCAAGCAGATTATGTATTTTGAGCCGTATGGGCTTAGTCTTAAATCATATAGAAAATCTGATCTTTTAATAGGAAGCATTGGGAGAATCCTTAGAAAACTATCTAAATCAGGATTGGTTTCTGCATTTTGAGCATTACTTTCTGAAAAAGCAAGATCTGTATGAACAATCTGTGACTGAACTCAACCCAGTATGAAGCCTGAAAGTCTCAAAAATAGTCAAGTTCCTGACTTTTCTCTAAAAGAAAGCTTTAATATAATTTCTTGTATCACTGGGTAGCCGAGGCACCACTCTGGAGAGATGTTTGCTAAGACCCCTAAGAGAGGGAAAAGCTTTGTTTAGAGCTTATAGTTTCTTGGAAGATAAAATTGAAGAGAAACCCTGCCTGAGAGGAGTCATCTGTCTGTGCCCTGCAGAGAGTATTTGCCATGCTACACAGGGAAATGTAATTCTGAAGATCAATCATAAGGTTACTGAGTGCTTGGGAATGGCTGTGCAAGAAAAGGATGGCACAGGAGCCCTTTTCCATTCTCCTTCTGGGATGAAGAGGATGTTAGTGAGAATGGCTGATTTCCAGGGCTTCTGCTGCTGGCAGCTGAGCTGAGCCAAAAGGTTTTGGTGTTCCTCTCTTCTTCACCAACAACTGCTGTGAAGGGTTTTATTAGTCTGGATAGCGTAGCAGAGTTCATCTGCAAATAGCTGCTCCTGTTTTGGGAACTCCAGCAGTTCATCTTTTCCTGGCTGACCTTAGGCTTCTCCCCTGTGTCATTCCTCTTTTCAGCAGCCTTGACAGCTTTCCCCATTGGAGTGAGGCTGGCTTACTCCCAGCTCTTCTCATGCAGGCTATGAACTATGCTAAACTGCGCTTTTTTCCCCCTAACCATTTGTATCTTGATTTCCCATGGAAACAAGCCTGGAATGATCCTTTCTTCTGTCCACAGGTCTCTCTTCTCACTCTTGATAACACTTGAGCTCAGTAGTTTTTTCAGCCAGTTTTGACAGAGAGCCAGAGGTCTCAAAAGTAATTATATTTTTTACCAGTTTTGTAAAAACAGGCATTTTGGTAGATGAGAAATGGGAGTATGAACGCTTGCAGAGTCACCCCTGGCTTATGTCTGATCCTTCAGGCTTCCTGGGATCACTGAATGTGCCAGCCCAAGGATCACTGCCAATGTATTCTGTGGGAAGATATTGCATGTAGTATTTGTGGTGTTAAAGGAAAGCTGTTATGTAATTTGGCAAACACAAATAATATCAGAGGACACAAATGGCAAGAAATTGAGGCTTTGTCACATCTGATCCTCACAGAATCGCTTATTATGCAGGAGTGAATGACGACTTTGCAGCCAACATTAGAAAAATGTGTACCTGTTCATCAATTCATCTCTAGTTTTTGAAGCTAACCAAATTGCAGGCCAAGTGAAAGGTTTTGTAGCAGATGTACTATACAAGTAAGAAGCAACACACAGAAGTACTAGACAAGTAGCTGATCAGTTCTGAAATACTAGGCAGGCCAAACTTCAGAGAGCTATACAAAAAGACGCCTCTGAATGGCTGAGGACAGATTAAAAAAAAGCGGGGGAAGTGCGTGTCCTGACCTCGGAAGTGTCACTATCCATCACAGATTCATAGAATATTCTGAGTCGGAAGGGACCCACAAGGATCATTGAGTCCAACTCTTAAACGGAACCACTGCCTCCCTGTCAGGAATCAAACCCACGGTCTACCACATGAGAGGTGGGGACACTCATCACTGTACTAAAGTGTATTTACTCCTACATCTGCCGTATATAATTATAAGGATTGATGATATAATAATTTATTTTGCAGATAGATTAGTTATGACACCATACATCAGAGGGATGAAACCCTTTAGACAATCTCACTGTAAATATCTCCCAAGAAGTGCCGTTCTGCTGACACTAGAAGATTTGATTTTGTTCAGGGTGTGGACTGGACATTTCTGTGAACAATGAGTGCACTAAAGCTATCTTTTTCTACATTGTTTGGAGAGAGCTACATAAAGAAGCAGCCCCTCTATTATTCCCACAGTGAGGCACAGAGGAAAAATGTGTTATTATTAGTGTTATATTTATGATTACAGACTGAAAGAAAGGTCTCTTAGCTTTCCTAAACGGGCTACAAGCCTGTTTCAATGAAGGTTACAAGCTTGCAAGTTGGTTTTTTGCCTACAGTTCTTGTTGAAAATTGTATCGGCTGTGAAATACAGGTATCCTTCTGGCTTTCCCCGCTTCCCTACAAATCTCCAGAGCTGTGAAACCAGAAATGTTGGAAGATAAACGCTTTATAGCATTATGAATTTGCTGACATAAATACTTACTAATCAGGGTGATAAGTTTCTGTCTGATCCAAGAAGCAAAATAAAATAATATGGATGTATTTTTGCCAGCTTATGTCAAACCCCCTTGAGCTGTGCTCCTCTGTCAGACTTCATAAATACTGGATCTGTCATTCTAATTCCACTGCAGCACTGCATACAAGACAGTAGGAATGTATTTATTTGATATGACTATGGTATAAATTTCATGTCTGATTCTTCTCTCCCTCATAAAGTGGAATATTAGATCAGCTATTACAATGTGTGCAACATAATCAGCCTTCTTTTCACTGACTTCTTTTTGATCAATGAGAGAATAATTTTGCTTATTTTATTCGAGCCAAGAAATAGTTAATTGTATTCCTTTCTGAAAATGTTATGTTATTAAAACTGAGAGAATTTGTTCCAAATAAAATTTTCCAAATTGGAAAAACAATTATTTCTGTTATTAGCAACAAGGTTCATTCACTCTGCCATAAGTGTGAGGATACTTGAAATAATCTTCCTTCTTCACACCACTGTGGAAGGCAAAATGAAAGTGAAAAGTACCAAATAGGTGCACTTGAGACCAATGTATTGCATCTCTAGCAGCACTGGAACCTGTCAACCACTTGACTTAAGGTAGTTTGGAGAAGAGAGCCTCAGAGGAAAGAGACAGACAGGTAACAGGCCTTTCCCCCCATTCTCCTCGTTTTATCTCTTCTCTTGTGCTTGTTTTTATCTAATCCATCCCTTGGCAGTAGGGCTGCATGTTATTGAGCAAATACCTGATGTAGCTGAGGCTGTCATTGAGGAATAATTAATGCTGGTGCCAAACCCCCATTCTGCAGTTTATCAGAGAGGTGGGGATTGTGTATGCATACAGTGTGTATGCATACATAGGAGATCATCTATATATAAGGATCAAGACAAGTGATTTAAAGACATTTTTATTTCCTGTGTTCTGTAATGAAACAATAAACATCTGACATTCAGCCCTTATATCTATCTATTCCAAAGAGTCACTATTGCTCTAGTGTTCTTATAACTACTTCTATACATTAATTTCTACAGCATAGAATTTTGTATTTGCAGTGGGGCTGAAAATAGGTCAAATACTTTTTTTCCTTGCTCTCTTCCTAGAACTTTTTGAATAGATCCTTATAGAAAAAGACAGTAACAACATACTGAAGTGAACAAATATATTTAAAGTGGCTTCCAGATGAATGCAAGAAAATGTCAAGGTGACAGCTTGCTGGTGTTTACAGTTTCATCTTCAAATGTTGAACTAGGCATTGTATCTACTTATTATGTGTTCCTGTGACAGCTTTTAATTTAATACCGGCAATGCAAATGGTGCTTTCTCAAATATGTGACAATATGTGTACTCTTGAATAGCAAACTGAAGTTAGAGAAACAATAAGAAAATTGTTTGCGTCTAACAAGTGATACTAATTTTGTTGAATGTGAAAATTGTAGAGAGCAAAGAGCATTTATTCCAGAGTTTTCCTGTAAGTAGAAGTGTCCCCTCTAAAGCTGTGGTATATATTCTGCATCATCAAACTACTTTACAAGGTTGCTTCACTGTCACCAAGAAATTTTCTTTAAAATTACCTCATCGTGATTTAAGGAAAATCAGTCAGGATTGAAGGTAGTTGCTTGCAAACTATACAAAATGTTTATTTTTGGCGCAAGAAACAAACAAAGAGAAAGAAACATTGTCCAGCAGTGTCCTCAGTCCTGTCAGATGCCAAAAAGCCCCTCCCAGATTTTGCCACCTGTCATACCTGTGGCTTATACATATGGAAATTACTCCATGAATATGTATCCATTCACCACTATGCCATAAATTTACAGCTTGCCATAAGCCCTTTGACCAATCAGCTCCAATGTTTCACATTCTTTTCCCCTTGTTTTAACTAAAATCCTCTTTTGTTTACCATTCAGGACTGGGAAACAAGGTTTTTCACCTTTAATATTCAGTCTTAATTTTCAGGCCAGTAGAATGATTTAAAATGTGCTAATCCTTCCCAAATGCTTCTAAAGTTCACTAAAATTTCACTATTTCACTAAAATCCCTAAATCCCTAAGCTTCTACCTAACTCACTAAAATCTATAATTTTCTGAATCCTCAAATCAATAGAATAAAATCCAAATAAAAGAAATGTTATTTTTCTTTATTAAGACAAATATTCAGCTTTATGTATTCCAGATGAATTTGTTTAGGAAATCATCTTGATTTATATTTCTAGAGATGGGATAAAATCTTCACAGATACAGTATTTTTCATTTCAGTCAACTGAACTTTAAAAAATATATTTCTTTAAAGCAAAAATAATTTTTTTATTTGCTAAAATTATTTAGCAAATGGTTACTTGAAAATATGGACTTGCAAGTCCATTGTATAATGGCATCATTTTGCATAATGGCTTTTCTACAAAATGGCCTTGTGCCATTATGGCATCTCTACAAAAATATCTCTAGTGGAAACGAAGTCCTTGTACTATGGTGCAACTTATTAAACTAGTTTGAAGGGCAAGGACGTTTGACATCCCCTCACTTCTTAATATCTAGAAACCACTAAGGTTTTACCATACTGAATTACCACACTCTGATTTATCTAACACTCACTAAAGATGTTTTAAAAGGGAAAAAAACCCAAAAACCAACAAAAATATTTTTTTCTGATGGATGATTATATACATCACACAGGGCATATAATCTACTCTACAATAAGTGCAAAATTTTAATCAGTGGTTCAATGTCAGTGACCACAGCTACTGTGCGCCCAGGTTTGGTCAGTGACATGGCAGGCATTAGGAGATCATCTGAGTAGTTGAATCAACCATCACAGGTTTAGATGTACAGTAATCCCTTGCTACTTCATGGTTCACCTATCCTGGCTTCAGTACATTGCAAGCTTTTTTCCTGCAAAGGTGCTCTAGTCTTCCCTCGATCCTTCGCTGTGTTTTCCTATCTGTGCATGCACAGTCCCTCTGCCGTACTGAGGGGTGGGACCGGCACGCCCCACAAGGCTGGGCTGGGGAGGGTGCCTCTTGCTTGCTTGGGGACTGCCCGGAGTTCACTCCCATATGAGTGTTACTGAGGTTACATGGCAGGGAAGGTTTATAACACTGTGTCACTGGCTTATTATAGCTTATTATTAGACATGGTCCTTTGGGGAGATCCTGTGGTGCTGCTGGCCTGTGACAACAACCAGTGGGTCCCACCAGTCTGTGCCGACAAGCGGTGGGTGCTGATGGCCTGTGCGGACAAGCCGGGGGTGCTTTTGCCAGCTCTCACTAATTTTTCCTGTGAGGATAACATCCCCTGCAATCTCCCTGTTTCCTGGGAATTTTCAAGCATGCTGTCCCCTGCAGGGCCAAGGGCTCTGCAAGAACACCAAAGGCAGCAGCACACACACTAATAGCTCAGCCTTGGTCCCAGGCACCTCCCTCCCCTATAGCCCTGAAAGAGAAGCGCCTGTATTGTTCACTGGACAAAGGTGCGGGGAGCAGCTCATATCAGCACTCAGCTATGAATGGGCCAGGTCTGGAGGGCCTAGGGCAGGTTTCTGGGAGTCTGTTCAGGGTGGTCTCCACAGCTGATTCCCCAGGCAGGTCTCATTTACAGCACAATGGGCTGCTCACAGCCCACGAGACAAGGTTGCCTAGGTTATCAACTCATCCAGGGGATGGACAGAGATTCCTCTGCCCTGCTGGCACCTTTGCCCCCTGCCCTCGGCCCCCCCCCCCTCGCCACCCCCCATCCCCAATATGAGATCACAGAATCACAGAATATTTTGAGTTGGAAGGGACCCACAAGGATCATTGAGTCCAACTCTTAACACTGTCTCCCTGGCGGGAATTGAACCCGGGTCTCCCACACGCCAGGTGGGGACACTTGCCACTGTACTGAAGTGGATTTACAATATAAGATAAGAGGCTTGAAGCTGAGCTTACACATAATTACCAGACTGTGTGCTCAGCTCTATCCTGATCAGGATCAGCACTGTCCACACCCTCTGAGTTCCAAGTGTGTGCAGCACTCACGATGGGACTGATCCTCATCTCTCCCAGGTGCAAGACCCACAGGTGCTGGTGGCACTCCCTGCCTGTCCCCAGCATGCCTCCCGCTGCGGGACCCCAGCACACAAGATGGTCCTGGCAGATGGTCCCTCTGGAGCTACTCTGCAGCTGGGGACAGGCACTGGGGAGCACCGGCTGCACCCCACGACACCCGCGGGGAGAAGGGGCAGGAGACACACACACCCCACCACCACCACCACCAAAGCCCTGTCCCTGCACAACTGTTTATGGCACCATCTGGCTGCAGGGGGAGGAGTGAGGGACATGTCTGCCAAGCCGCCGTGATAAGTGTGTTCCGTGGAGTCACGATCACCATGTCTCTGCGTGCTTCCAGGGCCTGGGGGGACACCATTTCACAGAATATTCATTTCACAGAATCTTCTGAGTTGGAAGGGACCCACAAGGATCATTGACTCCAACTCTTAAACAGCACCACTGCAATCCCTGGCAGGAATCGAACCCTCAGCCTCCCACATGAGAGGTGGGGACACTCACCACTGCACTAAAGTGGATTTTCTCAATGCTCCGGGCACACACTGGTGATGGGCATGGTGAGCCCTGTAGTGGAGGGACCCTGACAGCCCTGGGATGGGCCCTCCAGGGAATAAACACAGCACCCTGGCTGCCCTGGCAGGTCGCAGTGGGACGCAGCAGGTCCTGGTGGATCCCAGCAGCTCCCAGTGGGTTGCAGGGGGTCCCAGTGAGTAGTGGTGGTTCCTGGTGGCTTCTGGATCCCTGTGAGCCCCACGATGGAGAGACCCTGGCAACCCTGGGATGGGCAATCCAGGGAGTAAACACAGTGCCCTGGGTGCCCTGGGTGCACAGCGGGTTGTGCAGCTCCTGGTGGCTCCCCGTGGCTCCCCATAGCTCCCAGATCCCCATGAGCCATGGTACCATGCTGCTGCTCCCCCCATCACAGTGGTGGCATAAGCGGTGATGCGGCTGCGGCAAGCCCACGGATTCCCTATGGACTCCCTGGGCAGGGAAGGGTCAGAAATGATTCCTCTCACTTGCTTGTTCCATCAGAGGGCATGGGGAGGCACCAGAAATACCCCCCAGTGCTCCAGGACTGAGGAGCAGCATGGCAACAGGCATGCCTTGTTTGCATATTCGTGATCCATCTAGCTTCAAATATTACCGGTTTCACATGCATTGACAAGAGCCTGACGTCTGCACAATTCACACAGAATCACAGAATCACAGAATATTATGAGTTGGAAGGGACCCACAAGGATCATCTAGTCCAACTCACCA
>WEKX01008343.1:0-13523 GCA_013390025.1 Pitta sordida | reverse complement strand
ACTGACCACACTGTTCCTGATACAGGCCAGGATGCCATTGGCCTTCTTAGCCACCTGGGCACACTGCTGGCTCATATTGAGTTTCCTATCAATCAGTACACCTAAGTCTCTCTCCACTTCACTAGTCTCGAGCCACTCCTCTCCCAGCCGATAGCGGTGCATAGGGTTGTTATGGCCGAGGTGAAGAACCTGGCACTTAGTCTTGTTAAACCTCATACTGTTGGAGCCTGCCCATCTCTCCAGCTTGTCAAGGTCCCTCTGGAGGGCCTTCCTACCCTGTTCAAGGAGTTACTGTATTTCAAAATCACCTTGCTGACTTGGTATAGAAAAGGAAAAGATAAACCAAATCTAGAGTGATAGTTGTTAGAAACACAGGTACCCTGGTGAGGGAGAAGGAAAAGAAAGGCATGAGAGATTTTGAACATGTAGCACACACAGTAGATCAGAGCTATGCTGCTTGGTGTTTCCGACTTCTCTTCCAGAGCTGAGGTTTATAAAGACAAAAGGTTTATAAAGAGACTTTATAAAGATAAAAGAAAATCAGCATGTGAGAATTAAACTGAAACAATTTTGTTTTCTTTTCTGTGTGAGTAAAATGGCCAACATAATGTTTTAGAGTCAAAGCATAGTTTAAATGAATGTTTTAAGAAGGAAGATTCAAAGATTACCAGAAGGTGGGAAGTACCTACCTTTTGTCATTTGTAGGAGAGCAGTGTGGAAGAAGAGCATATGTTCAAGCCTCTGCATCAGGAAGGGAGAGCTCACAAGTGGTGCCAAATTGGGATTCAGTGATCTAGAGGAATTAACTATCGACAGAAGGAAATAGGCATCTGTAGCTGTGGCAGGGTTTGCTGGCATGTCCAGAAGGGTTGATGCTGCAGTGCTGCTCTCCTGGCCATGGCTAGCAGATGCCTGAAGCTGCCTGCCTGGCACCCTGCTGATTCCTCTCAGAGCCTGCTGGTGCCACCTCCTGCCTGTGACCTGGTTCCCCAGATGGCTGCAGGGTGATTGCTCTGCTGCAGGGCAATGTGGCACAGTCTGGAGTGCTGGCACTTTGAGATTTCACTTCTTAAACTTGTGTGCCTCTGAGCTGGCGCTGCAAGGCTTGTACCAAGGGCCACAGGTGTAGAATCTGGAAACACAACTTGGATAGACAAATGAACAATAGGAAGAGGAGAAAAAGTACGAGAGTGTTCCCAGAGAAGCTGTAAGCCCCAGAGAGGGCTTACAGCTGACCCTCCCAAAGAGGGGGAAGGGGCTCATCTCTGGCCAATCAGACAGGCCCACCCAATCTGTTATCTTAGTACTTGAGCTCTCTGGGTTGATTTCCTCTTATTGCCTCACACCTGCCCTCAAAGCAAGACATCTATGCATTTGCAGGAGTGTCATTTCCTCTGACCTGATCTTGGACTTAGCTCCTGGCTCAGGCAGTGACCAGGGCCCGGGATCTTCCCATCTTTTGGTATTTCAGAGGTGCCATCCGGGTCTCTTCTATTTCCCATATGGCTTAGCTGCCTCCCTGCAAAAGACCTGTGCAAATCTTTTGTTTAAGTGCTTGTTCAAATACTTTTTGGGAGAGATAGAGCTGAATGGTGCATTCCACCCTGTGGTGTAGGATTGCAGAAGGGCAGGTGCAGATTTCAGCTGGTTTCATCTACTCAAAACACAATGCTTCCTTCCCTTGTGAAAATCCAGTCACAGTGGGTTGCTCATCTTTTCTTCACATATGTGACGCTCTAATTCTTTGCCAGGAAGACAGAAAGATCTGAGTTATGTACCAAGTATAACAGCAAATTCCTGGCCACTGAGGCACAATTTCTCCAGCTGAACTGTGAAAGTAGGAGGACTCTCCCACTTAGTCAGAAGAGAAAGAGCTAGCTGTCCCTCACTATCTTTTATTTCAACCCCTGCCAGGTGGAAGGAGATAAAAAAAGAGCAGAAGTTAATTATTTTCTTTCTCCCCTGCCCTTAGTGCTAAAATAAATAGAAAAATAAATCCTTGATAACTAAGCAGAGCTTCAAACTGGCTCTGGCAAGTCATTATAGTATGTAGATTTGTTTTCTTTATACACAAAACCAGAATCAAAATCCCATATAAGCTTATTTCGCCAGTATCTGAAATTATATGTCTCATCTTTTTATAGAGCAATCCCTCACTGAAGATGCTCCTGCAATTTAAATGCAGTGTGAAGCATTCACTGTTCATACTCTATGCAAAGGTTTGAGGGAGAAAACAGGAATTTACGTTATTGCAGTCATTAATGTGACTGTTTTCAGCTAGGCAAGGTAGTACCATGTTCCTGGTTATACTGGGGCCTCAACCTGTAATTTTTTATGGTCACATATAAACTGGCCCATAATAGTGTATCAATAAACCCCAATTACATTCAGGAAAATACTAAAAGCAAAGCTCAAGTGCAGCTCAATAAAGTCTATAGGCAAATTAGAGCTGTGTGGAATAGTGACATCCATCTGGTATTTTTCAGTGATTTCTAGTCAATTACTACATTTCATCATATGTAATACTCTTTTATCTTCTGTTCCTGCTGCTACAGTAATTCTCACTCTGCTACATCTGTGGCTTTACTGCGAATTTTTATCACCTATTATTAAGTGGACATTTCTTTTTCTTACTAGCAGTTGTGCTGTACCTGCTTGGGGAAGAAAAAAGACCATTCAAAAGACAATCCAAGAAAAAGAAAGATTTAATAATGAGAGAAGAGAAAGATTTAATTGCAAGAAAAGTGAAACACAAACCTAAAGACCACAAGGTCTTTATATAAAATAAATTCATAAAAAAACCCTATTCAAATACAAAATATAGGTTTAGATCGTAGGAGGCAAACTTACGAACAGTAGGTGAGAGATTTTTTAGAGGAGACATCAACTTTATTGGGAAAAATAAAATAGATATATTTCTATATATAGTAAAGGGATATATATATATATATATATACACACACACATACAGTCGGGTCTCCTATAACACGGACACGCAGTCTTAATTGCAATCCCTATTTCCATGTTGAATGGCAGCCGTGCCGCTGCCTGTGCCACCTGTGCCACCCCCGCCCGTTCCACTGCCGCTGCCCGTTCCACCACTGTGGCCACTGCTGCTGCTGCAGCAGCAGGTCGCACATGTGCAGTTGCGAAACAGGTCTCCTACATTGCTAAAAAATGCTGCTAAGATCTGAAGCCGCAATATGGGGGGTGTGAAGTGCAAAAGGGCTGACTGAATATATGAACTTAAAACTGTATGATATATGTAGGGATATATGTATATATATATACAGAGAAACCCCGCATATTCGCAGTTCGCATATTTGAGTATTCAATTAATCATGGTTGGATTTTCAGTGAGTTGTGTGACCTGCTGTCCTGTGCCCCAGGCCCCGGATTCCATGGCCAGGAAGCACCAAAACGCACTTCCTCCACTTTAATGAGGTCCTACAGTGCGAGCCACACTCCCAGGGCTGCCCCCCAGACATAATTAGCGGAGGATGCATGGCTACGTGCAGGGAGTAGTTGAATATTCATGGGTTTGGTATCTTCATGTATTTCATGACTTGCGGGATCTGCCCAGACCCGTTCCCCTGCAACTTCCAGGGGCACTCTTTTTATGTGTGTATATGTACAATTTAAACTGACAACAGAGAGAAGAGAAAAACCACACACACCTGCACAACTCCAACCACCCGCACCAGAACCACAAAACTCCCAGCAACCCACACCAAAAACCACCAACAAGTTAAAACTGGTGAAGTTTCCGGGACTCAGGGGTATGGTCAGTAGGTCCAGGGAGGTTGTCCTTCCCCTGTACACAGCGCTGGTCAGACCTCATCTTGAGTACTGTGTGCAGTTCTGGGCTCCCCAGTTTAAGAGGGATGTTGAGCTGCTTGAGAGGGTCCAGAGAAGGGCAACGAGGATGGTGAATGGACTGGAGGGTAGGCCCTATGAGGAGCGACTACAGGAACTGGGACTGTTCAGTTTGGAGAGGAGGAGGCTCAGAGGTGACCTCATTACTGTTTACAACTACCTGCGGGGAGGTTGCAGCCAGATGGGTGTAGACCTCTTCTTCCAGGCTGACGACACCAGAACGAGAGGGCACGGCCTCAAGCTACGCCAGGGGAGGTTCAATCTTAACATTAGGAAGCGGTTTTTCACAGAGAGAGTAATTGCATATTGGAATGGGCTGCCCAGGGAGGTGGTGGAGTCACCATCCCTGGAGGTGTTTAAGAGAAGACTGGACGAGGAGCTTAGTGACATGGTCTAGCCGGGAGGTGTAGGGCTGGATGACGTTGGGCCCCTTCCGGCTCGGAGTGGCCTGCTAGACTGTGAGGGATCTAGGTTGGTGTTATGCTCTGCGATGTGCTCTCGGTCTCTTTACGGGTGTTAGATGGTGAGTTGGACTAGATGATCCTTGTGGGTCCCTTCCAACTCATAATATTCTGTGATTCTGTATCCAGCAGTGGCAGGCAGGCTGTGGCTGCAGCAGGCAGCTGTGGGAGACAGGCAGTGGTGACAGGAATGGCAGCAGCCAGCAAGAAGGGCAAGGGCAAGGACAGAGGGAGACAACGGCAGGAGGCAGCAACAGCACAGGAACGCAGGCAGGCAGCATAGTAGCAGTGGCAATGGCAGAGAAAAATGGCAGAGGAGAGGTGCAATCTGCAGGCAACATTGGAAACAGCCAACGGCTTCATGTGGTCTCCACGGGCCGACTGGGGAGCACTGTAGTGTTGGTGCTGGTCTCCATGGTGTCTACGAGCAGCAAGAGAGTGAGCTGCCACGGGCGTGCCTTTTTAAACTCCTGCAACACCACCTCTGCTTCTATTCACTCCCTCTAGCAATAGGGAGCTGCTTCGAGTGCTTTCTGAACTGGAATGTGGAAGGGTTCTCAGGGGCATCTGTTGAACCAACCAGAAGAGTTGGACATGAGTCACGTTGGTGAAAGATGGCCGCCAATCCACGTGGTGGCACAGCCCTGCCTGGCTCTACTGCTGCAGCACCGGAGAGAAGGTCATTCTCTCTGCAGGTACCACTCACCTGGGCAGCCTGGCATTCAGAACCCTGGACAGCTGATTGGCCAGGACTACTGCCTCCCCTTTTCATGAGGTCCCTGCGGCCATGCAGCTCCCTGCGGCCATGCAGCTCCCTGCGTGCGCAGTCCTGATCCCAGTCTCTACTTTGGTCATGGGCTGAAACCGTGTCTGCCATGGTGACGTCATCCCCCAGTTTGTTCTGCCTGGAGAGCCACGGTGATGTGGTTTCCCATGTGGCCTGAGGGGTGTGGCTGTTCACGCCCACAGTCCCAGCAAACTAAATGGGGAGAAGATTCAACAAAGGTGTTGAAAAGAAAATTAATATTACCCCCAAACCCATGACAATAAAATATTCACATATAAAATAAACCTATTCAGTTATAGTAGGTAATATTAATCATGGCAAAGGTAACTTTCTAATCAAAACATGAATTGTCAAAAACATGGTGTAGACTGAAGTGTCTGGAATGATACGTATTTTTAACACCCCCTGTGATTTGGCCATATCTGTGACAACCCATTAAAAAGAACATTCTTAAATAAGCACTAGTGGTATTTTTATTGGAGAAGGAAGTTTTGGGTGTCATGTTCTTATGCTGAACCATAAATCCAGAGATATATTCTTCCTCCATGTTGCTGCATCAGAAGAGTTGATCTTACAGCTCTACTACCCTATGATAGTCTAATAACATGCTAAAGCCTACAAAGGCTTCCAAAGATTTTTTTTGTGGATGGAGAATTGGAAAGGAAAATCTTACTCATTTCACCACCTTATGCAAAAGACAGCCATCACATAAACCTGTATATTGGGAGCTCTCTTGGGGCTTGTCCTGGTTTCTCATGGTGCTGAAATGGACAGCTCATAGAAAAGGAAAAAAACTCTTCTGTTTTCATTCTTCTCTCTCTCCCTCTCTCTCCCTGCTTGTTTGATTTATTTTTTCTGGTGCAGCCGGGACGGGGTAGCAAACCACTCCCCTGGAAAGGAAAAGGGTGGAGTGGGAGGCAGGCCATGGGCTTTTAGGGCTTCAGAGAGCCGGACGTTCCTCATCTGGTGCTCAGTGCAGGGAAAAAAGCAGCTTGCAGCAAAAGCTTCAGGACACCAGCAGCATTGCAAGAAGGTTTTTCTCCCTCTNTCCTTGACATTCCTTAACCACCACACATTCAATTTTCAATACACATTAATAAAGTTGGTGTTTTGACCTCTGGCTAGTCTCTTGCCAATTAATAACCACACTTATTGGCCTGTAACGGTCACAGGGCTTCAGACAGAGAAACCTGGCTGGGTGTAAATTATGATATTCTGTGTACGAATAATGACTGATGTATGGAGCCATCTTCATAGTAACCCCAAATTCAAGGCGTACTTCTAGGCAGGTAATGAGCTGAAAGAGTGAAAATGAGAATAGAGCCACAGAGGAAAAATATATGAAGAGTAGTGAGTAATGCTTGGTATGGATGGATCTCTACCCTGGCTCTATGCATTCTTGCACACACCCATGTTCATGATGTTTTCAGGTATTTCACACCCTTCCCATGGAGAGGCAAACAGAAATGTCGCCATGTGGCATGGTCTTTTTCTAGAAAGATGGCTTTCCTTCCTGAGTACAAATTCCCAAGGGTCACAGAGCAGAGTTCCTTGGACATTTTTGTTTGGAAGTGGTTTTGCTGAAGATGAGTTAAAAAAGAAACTAGAACTCAGCTTGTTGAGCCAAGTGAAACGGGGACTGACTGCTCCCTTCACGTACCTCAGGGACACAGGATTCTGTAAAGCAGAAGACAAGGCAGAGAGCAGAACTAAGCAATATAAACAGGCTAGTACTATACATCACCTTCAAATTAATAGGTTTCTAAATAGAGGAAGAATGAGGGTCTGGAGCTGCTTCCCAGTAGAAACATGGGACTCAAGACAGAGCACAATCAGCTGAAGAAAGAGATAGGCATGAAAAATGCAGCAGGAAACCAGTGTAAGTAGTTCTTTCCAGGTGTGTTCACCTATGAAAAAGGTTTTTTTCCTCCACTTTAAAAATAAGAAAAACTGAGTGAACTATTTGACCTTGTATATTTTCTCCATTTTGAATGAAAATATAATGCATAATATCAGTGCAAATTAATAATAAGAAATGGTTCAAATGACACATATTGCCCTTAATTGAAGACGTTATTTTATTTTTGTCACTCTTTCCAGTTCCAGAGAGGTGGATTCAGTTTCAGTGGCCAGAACACTCCTCTCTTCCCTGTGCCAGACAAATGTGGCAAGGAGACACTGCAGCCCCATGGATAATGGTGCATCCTTACTTTTGCTGTATTAAGAGCTGTTAAAACTCTAGGAAAATGATTGCTCCTACATGCCTAGAAATCCCTCTGAAGAGTCAGATCTATGTCTCTATCATGATTTGCTTGGGGCTGGAATCAAATGTCATCCCTTTGTCGTGGGTCAGATGCTAGAGCCAGGAGCTGGCAGGAAAGATAGCATAGCTCCCCAGGCTGCCTAGCTGCCTGGATGCATACATGCAAATGTCACTCAGTTCCCACAGTAAGCAAATAAGCAGCTGCCACGAGAGAACTGTTAGACACTTTAAGTCCTGGTTATAAAACTTGTTATGTATTATTTACTCAGCACTGACAGCTTGTTCTGCGCTGTGCACACAAAGCATGCGCTCTCTGCCTGCAAGGGCTTTTGATCTCAGGGACTGAAATTCAGGCATAATCCAAAGGTTTAGAAGACACAGTCTTCTAGAATCAGAGATTGGCTCAGTTTGCTCAAATGCCTTCACAACATAGTGTCATGAAATTCAGACGTATAAGTCCAGTGTCTCCAAATGACATCAAAACCAGCTAGCACAGAGACCAGAAAGTGTCTAGAGTTAGCTGACAGGATATGCTAAGAGATGGGATATCTGAATCCCATAATTCTTCAAAATCTTGGCTACTACTTTTTTTTTCTTTTATGGCACCTTGTTTAGTGTAGGAGCATTTGACCTGTGCTTAACCTGGACCCATGTTTCTTCCCATGCTGGTTACTCTTCATGTTCTGAGTACAGAACAATTTCTGAGTCTTGCTGCTTCCACAATTTCCAGGCAATATTTTCAATAAATACACAGTTGTAACCCTGTCATGGGTTGGTGTTCGAGATATTTTTATTATGTATGTGTCTATGAATTCCTCTCCATTTCCTTCCAGGAGTGGGTCCAGGTGATGTAAGGCAATCAGTCTGGGACACAAGGCTCCTATAAAAAAGATTTATTTTAGGTGTTAGGAACAATGAAAAGTAACTTTGAGCTGTAAAGTATCCCCTTGCCCTCTGGAGTGCCAAAAGCCCCACCCAAATTTTGCCACCTGTCTTTATACACCTGTTTAATACACATGCAAATTATCTCATGAATATGTATCCCTTCAGCATTAAGTCATGAATTTACACTTTGCTTTAAGCCTTTGACCAACCAGTTCCAATGTTTCACATTCCTTTGCCTTATGTTTTGACTAAAGTTCTGTTCTGTTTTCCATTCTGTGCTGGAAAATGAGAATTTTAGCCTTTAGTATTTGACCTTAAATTTTCAGGCCTGGCAAATCCCTCTAACATCTACTAATTCTTCTAAATACAAAGCTTCTAGCTATTTCACTAAAATCCCTAAATTTCTAAGACTCCAAATGATATCTACCTCACTAAAATCTAAGAATTTCTATGTCCTCAAATCACAGGAGGGGATCTGGTGGGCCCAGCAGCCGAGTGGTGGAGGTGGGTGCTGAGTGCCGCCGCGAGCAAGGGATGGCCCCAGACTGAATCACAGAACTGTGGAATGAATGCGCTGCCTTGAAGTGGCAGTGAGCAGCGGCAGGTGTTAGGTGTCGCTGTGAGCAGAGGGTGGCCTCGGGCCACATCCCAAAGCTGTGAAAGAAACACGCTGACTTGCAGCAGTGGTGAGTAGTGGTGGCGAGTGCCACCATGGGCGGGGCTGACCCTGGGCCACGTCCCTGGGGCTGTGAGCTGTCGACTGTGTGGCAGGCAGCCATCTTGTAGGGGTGTTTGAATATTGTGGGCTCTGTTCCTCTTCTGCTGGCAAACTGAAGACAGAGAAGACTGATGGCTTGGAGGTGGTTCCCATTAGACAGGGATGGAATGGTGGTTGGAAGGGGTAGAGAGGCTTTTAAAAATTGCCGGTTTTGGGGGCCCAGTCTCTTTTGCATTTGGGGCTGTTTCAGGGAAGTGCTGCACACTGATTCTGTGGCCACCGGATGTCCTGTGACCCTCATCCTGTTTCCTCTGCACTCCCATGACTGGCTTTGACCTCCTGTTGCCCCTCACCAGAGCTGCACTCCTGCCTTTGCTGGCAAAAGTCTGATGCTAGTCCCATCCCTGCAACAAGCGGCCAACTCTGGACTCTGCCCTGCTACTGAATCTTTTTGCCACTGGACCTGTCCCTGTGAAAAAGTGGCCATCCCTGGACTCTGCCTATCTGCAGAATCCTTTTGTTACAGTTTTATCTTTTGGGGGGTGTTGGGTGTGGGTAGCTGGTGTGGGTTTGTGTCCTGGGCATGTTAAGGTTTAGGGTTGTGGGGGTGTGGTTTGGTTTTGTTTTCATTTTTATCCCCTGTTGCTGGTATTATATTAATATACATATATTTTGATTTATACTTGTAATAAATCTTGTTGCATCTCTAACGATTCTCTTGTCCAGTATTGATAAGTGACCTCCCCCATTGTCTCAAACCCTTTGTCATATTACACAATTAAAGTTCATGAAATTGTAGTTGGAAGACTCACAAATATTTATTAGCAGCTGCTGATTGTTGTAATTCTCTTTATTTTTAACACTCTTGAACTTAAATTATGAAATCAGAGAATCTTCAAAATACACGAGATAGCCCATATTTCCATGTTTAAGTGATGAAATGCTCCCTGTCCTTCATTTTCAGAGCTGGCTTCCCAGACAGTGTCAGGTCTAATAAAATTAACAAGGATATGAAGTCAAACAAAACTTGTTGCTCTGATTTGCAGGTTTTGCTTTATTATTTTAGGCTCTAAGATATTAAGGACCAGAGAAACAATAAAATTCAGCTACCTTTTTAAAAGCTATCTCATGTTCACTAATGTCTCCCATTCTTCTGTCCTTTTCCATGTTCAATGTCCATCCAATCACATTTTGTTTTCCTTTTAGGAAGTGGAGCTGGATGTGGTTTCAGATGAAGATGCCATTTCTGGTTTGATTCAAAAGGTGGCTAAAGGGGCCCCTTCCGGCTCGGAGTGGCCTGCTAGACTGTGAGGGATCTAGGTTGGTGTTGTGCTCTGCGATGTGCTCTCGGTCTCTGTACGGGTGTTAGATGGTGAGTTGGACTAGATGATCCTTGTGCGTCCCTTCCAACTCATAATATTCTGTGATTCTGTGATTCTGTGATTCTGTGAACGGCAACAAGTCAATGCCTCAAGCTCTGTACTGGAATCAAACCTTTGGAGACATAATTGGAAAAAGTGTGGGGTGACATGAGACAAGTTATGTGTGGAAGCTAATGGCAGGGGATGGGAGTCAAAGGCATCTAATTTGCAGAGTCCAAGCTTATTTCTACCACCCTTTTTCAGTCTTGGACACACTGCAGCAGCCAGGCTATGCTGACTCGGGTTTCTGTTTTGCAAAACCTTTTGATGCAGCTTTTATAAAACCAAGACAGAATAGTATGAACCTGAGTTTACATTTATTCAAGATGTTAATATGTGCATCACGGAGGGAGAGGGATGCTTAGAAAGAAAAACTTAATGGTTTTTTGGTTTAGCTCCACTCTAAACCTAAAAAATGTAAGTTAGTTTTCTAATGCTCCTGCCTGACTTTCAGACTGTTCAGGAAACTAGACACTTGGTTTTCCTCAGTTTAGTGTTTAATAAACTCATGTACATCTGTTAGAGGTCTCAATTCAGTCAAACTTGGACATATGGTGAGGTAAAGTCAATGAGACTATTCACAAGCATACAGTTAAGCATGTGATTGGGAACTTTGCTGAGTCAGGGCCATATTGGCTCACAAGGCAAACTGGTACATAGACTTGTATTTAGCTGTTAGAGGCAAAAATAGTTGCTGGTTTTTTCCTGAATGTTTTCATGTTTTCTTTTACTACATCTCTTTTATTGGTAATATGCAAAACTAGAAAGTACTTCCCAGTACTGGGTTGTCTGTGGAAGTAAGGTGTGCTTGGCCAGTCTGAAGGAGACTGCTGCATAGTGCTTTGTCCAGCTCAAGCACCTACTTCCAAACCTGCAACTACATTTCAGAAGGGTTGTGTGTCCCTGATGAATAAAGAAATTTGCACTTCAGACAGTGGAGACTTTGAAGAGGACCAAAGGCTCAATGATGGACCTGCTCATGAATTGGAGAAATTTTTGGTGGGAATGTCTGACTCTGGGCAACACAAACTACTGTGATTTAAAATGGCAAAGCCCAACTTTCACACCTGCCTGTAGAACACCATGACACTGGAGTTTTGAATGACTTTACATTGCTGAGCCACTCTGCACTTTAGTCTGTTCCTCTTGACAGAAGAGCATGTGCATGGCAATACCGTGGCATAGGAACCTTGCTAAGGAGAGAGCTGTGTTCCTCCTATTCTGGTTCCCGTCACCATTTTCATCCTCTCCTCAGGTCTTAACTGGACCAGGAAGCCTCACCCACTGAGGACATGAGGGAGAAAGGTCATTTACATATGTTNAGGTAACAGGTTTGACTAGATTAGATTAGGTAATAGGGGATAGGTTGGACTTGATGATCTCTAAGGTCTTTTCCAACCTTACTGATTCTGTGATTCTGTGATGTTGTGTGTGTGTTGGAGCATGGTAGAAAGCAGTAAAAGTAGTCTTAAAATCTTCTATTATTAAGCAGACACATTTTAACTTTTTATGGCCAGTCTCATTGGCTGTAAAACCGAACACATGCTCCCACTGCCATGTGCTGGCTGGAAGCAGGAATGAGAGCCAAGGAGATGTAAAGAGCAAGATATCAGGTAGGAGGGGGGGGTTATGTGCATTGCCCTCCCCCATACAGCACCAGCAAGATTGTTTGCAGAATGCTGTGCTCCATGCTAGTGCCAGGCTTAAAAAGCAAAGGGAGAAAAGAAAAAAAAAAGGAAAAAAAAAAAAGAAAAAAAAAAAAAGGAGAAGATGAAAACAGGTGAGATTTTAGAAAAGATAATTTTAGAAACCGAAAGGGATATTAGAAAATAAATATCTGTGACTACAAGTATGGAAAATACACTCTGCCACAACAGCCTTGTGGAAGCAGTCGTTTTAACCTGTAAAAAAAAAAAAAAAAAAGATCTTAACCTGATCTGAAAGCAGCCCTTGAACACTCCTAGAGAGGATGGGAATATCTGACACTAGTGAATTTTATCCCCATGGAAGAAGCAAGAGCTCATGTATGTGTTTGGATTACCAGCCAAAGCTTGACATTTCTAGGGGATTCGCAGTTTAAGTAGCAAAGGTATTTAATTGCTGGAGTGATTTATGAAGGGATGTATTTTTAATTCAAAAGTATACTGTTTAACTCAGATATAAATTACCCTATTGTTTTGTAGGAAACAGTATGGAAAAATATTGGTTTTAACCCATATAATCAGAGCAGCTCCTACTACCTTAAAATCTCTTAAACTATTATTTTTTTAAATCAACCGAGGTTACCTTTCCTCAAATATTTTAGTTGCTATCCCAGTCATATCAGTCATCTTGGTGAAATTATTCATAATTATGAAGCACAGGTCCATCTCAAGGGAAAAAAGGTAGGGGCAGTGCTTTCTTTCCATTGTTTAAATAAGTCAGAGTTCTGGTAGAGGAGAATGCATAAGAAATAACAGATGTGTTCAGTGAGGTCAACCTAAAAGGAGACATGGTAGAGCAGCAGCTCTAGGGAAATGAAAATTAAATTCAGAAGAGACTATAGGTTAGTAAAGCTTGCTTCAAAAGAAGGACAGCAAGAGCACTTATTGCCCTGGACAAAATGCACATTGCATGTTCTGACAAGAAAAAAAAAGTAACAATACAAAACAAGTCAAGTCAAAACAAAAGCAAACCAATTTATTCACGCTTTATGTAGAACAGAGGCTATGGAAAAACATGAGAGGTATCGTGACAGTTATGGAAAAAATGACACACTTTATACCTATGAACTCACAAAAAAGTAATTTATGTCAAAGAAAATACAGTTCAAAATAATTTGAGCTATTTCTGAAGTGGATATAAATAATGAAAAAAAGTTAGCCTATGAATTCTGCTTTGCAGTTAGAGAGTAGGCAATGGCATAATGTGAATATGTGAATAATAAGATATTATAGATACATGTGGAAGCAAGGGGAAAAGATGAAAGGTGCTTTTTCAATGTGAGACTGAATTTGACTGACTTTTTAACAACATACACAAAGCCTACCATTTTCAAGGCATGCCTAACATTTCCTGTCTGGTGCTGAGTTTTACACTGAGACTAATATTAGCAATAATACGCATATGAACT
>WEKX01008342.1:15746-35110 GCA_013390025.1 Pitta sordida | reverse complement strand
GTGATTCAAATGCCTGGCGGGCTCTGCAGTCGCCAGGAAGGGCCGACACAAACACTGATACACAGCAACACAGTGCTGAAACAGCGCCGGAGGCCGCATGAGGGTGCAAGGCAAATTTGCGTACTAACGAGCTACCATTCAATATGGAAGTAGAGCTTCGCGGGGCCCCATTAAGACCGCGGGTTCGCGATATAGGAGACCCGATTTTAGTTCAAGTAATGGTAAATTTTATTCCACACTTAGAACTGGAGTATTGCTAAGTACAGAGATCAAGAGTACCTGTGTGAGGAGCACATGCCAGGGAGAACAGCAGTGAACTCATTCTACATGAGAAAGGAAAAAAAGTCTCATGTCTCCCTTTAGGTAAGAAATTACAAACATCATTGCTATGCTAGTTTGTTCATTTATCACAGAAAGAACCCAAAACTCTTCTGTCAAAACTCAAAACACTGAGGAATTATCCTGTCCTGCCCCACGATGATATAGCTTCTCACCTGAACCATATGCATACACTCTCATCTCAAATACAAATTATAAAATATTAAAAACCAATCCCTAAAATAAATAAATATATAAATAAACTATTCTGCAAAACAGGCAAACTGAAGTACCCAGCTGCTGAGCTATCCATCTAACAACTTGGTGGGCACCTTGGTGGACGTCCAAACAGGAAAATGAAAAACCAAGGGAGTCAGGTGGAGGACAAAAATAAGGCTAATGTATTTCAAATGGGAAGAATAGAAGATAGAATACTTACTGCTTTTCATACAGACATAAAATCACAGATCAGAGAAAGTTATGACATGCATCTTTATCACAGTCAAGCAAGAATTCAATCTACTTCAGCAGCACAAAAAGCAAGCAATTCAAGAATTCCTACAATTGAGGACATAAGAGGAAGAACATTTCAAGCTGTAACAAGAATTTCTGAAACACACATGCAAGCACTAAGTGATAATATTCTGTAAATGTTGGCAGAAATCTGCCTTTGGAGACTCCAAAATCTTATGCTCAAGAAGATCTGAGCCTAGCAGCTATATGAGTATTTTAATAGAGTAAGTTGGGTACCTCCCTGCCAAGACTCAAGTCTGGTGAAAAAAAGCTGGAAGCTACTGATGCAACTGAAATGCTGAGTCAGCTGTTCTGATGTTACATCTGGCTCAGCTGGCATCAGCTGGAGTTCTTTACATAGAGTTCTCAAACCCTCTGCTTTTGCTGTTTAGAGACATATCCCTGGAGATGAAAGACAAAGCCTTCAGTCTTGCTCCCAACATGACTTACTCTCATCTCAGGAAGTCCTTTAATTTTCTTCTACCTTATTCTACTTACTGTAAAAAGAAGGAACTCCAGCAAATATGCAAATGCTCTGGGGATGTTCTAAGCCCTTTTTGTATTCCTCTAACCTTGTAACTGGCACAACTTCCAGGCTGCCTGCAATTGCTTCAAAATTCTTCTAACTCACCAGCTAACTCAAAATGCTCCAAATTCAGGAGACCATGATGCAGGGTCCCTCTGACAGCTTTCTCAACTCACATTCTCACTGGCCTGCTGCCCCCCAAAGCTATCATGCTGCTGGCACACAGGAGAGATGGGGGAAAGAGGTTCGAGGCCAGATTATGCCACCGTTGGAGGTTCTGGTTGTACAGTCCATATACAGAAGTTGTACTGAGGAGCAGATTTCTGCTGTTTCAGCAGCCAACTGCCCATCTCTTTACTGTACTGCCTTCAGGCCCTTTCCCCCTCCCCTGGCAGCAAGCATTGGCTGGATCCTAACTGCCCAAACACAGGCTCAGACTAGTTAACAAGACTAGTGGCAAGTGATTTTAGACTCACAGCACTTTGCTCTGTATAACCCTCCAGGGCTGAAATTTATTTTTAGTATACATGAAGGTATTTCCTCCTCTGAAGTTGCTAAAGAAGCCACAATTCCTCCTAATATTGATACATATATTGGACTAGATGATCCTTGTGGGTCCCTTCCAACTCATAATATTCTGTGATTCTGTGATATATGTATATGTAATCCTCTTACTAGAAGTTTGGCCTGATTAATCTCATTCTCTGAACAACATTCTAAAAATAACTTTATTTGGTGTGTGTTTCTGGTACTGTCTGATCTCTTTTGTTTCATCAATTGTTGATCAAAATTCAACTTCGGGACAAAGACATTTTGTGACAATTGTCACTTACCATTTGTCACCAGTTCTTTCACATGCTACAATATTATTTTAAAGACCTCAAAACATTAACAGGTAAGACTCTTTCTTATTGTATTGTTGTTCCTGCATGTGTCTATACAGTAAAACTGTTGTAGATTTTTGTCATTAACTCTGATGGCAGGAGTCAGTATTTTCTAGGCATCACACTAATGCAAAACGCATTAGCACTAATGTGGGCTATGCCCCTGACAATGTGTTTACTCCACTTCAGCCTGCTTGACTGAGTTCTCACCTTCATTTGTTTTTGTTTCTCTGTCTACTTAATGCATTTCCAGCTATCATCATCTCAGTTCAAGTAGGATGTTTATTATTTGGAGCTCTCTGTGGGATGTTTTAAGAGTTAGTAGTCTCCTGTTCCTATTATGTAGTCCATTTAATTATAGTATAAAGCATCCTTCTTTGTTGACTCATCAGTGACACAGGATATCGTCTTTTAGAGATTGTCTGAAGAATACAGAATGCTTTATGTATGTTAGAAAAATATGTTTCATCTCAAGAGAAAGTCTGGGTTTTGCTGATGTTGGAAGATATTCCAGGGCCAGTTCTAGTAACATCCTGAAGAGTTGTGATTGACGATAACTCTAATTTAGTGCAGACACTAACACTCCAAAACTTCCTAAAACCAATACACAGTTTAAGACCACATAATATTTACAACAGAATCACAGAATCACAGAATCAGTAAGGTTGGAAAAGACCATAGAGATCATCAAGTCCAACCTAAACATAGACATTAGGCATAAACAAAAAAATAAAGAGCTCATTGTTTCTAAAGAAGCCACACATTATCACTGAGGCTGATAAACAGAGCACTGAGGTAATATTTCAAGATCATAATTCCAAGAAAGGAATAGAAAAACTTACTCTGTGATGCAGCAGCATGCTGAAGTTTATTCAAAACGGTAAGATAGTTAGGGCATGGCTGATTAAGTTTAAAAAGTTAAAGATACTGATGGCAGTGCAAACCACAGAACAGTTTGGATTGGAAGACACTTTAAAGATCATCTAGTTCCAACCAGTAAAAAATAATTTTGTCTGATCTTACAGCAAAAGTTTTTTAGTCACATTTCTCATAGTGGAAGGTTGTTTCAGGTCTTTGCTCTTCTGATGAAGAAGACACTTGTAACTCCCAGCTTTTTTTTTCATTATTCATAAACAAATTTATATTCATGTATGACAGTGACAGCTACCACATGAAATAGTGGGGGTGTCTCAAAGACCTATCAGCTGCTCAAAGGTGGCTGTACAGTGGAGGATCAGCAAAAGGCATGTTTCTGCTCCCAGAGTCCTCACTGCCAAATTCCAGTTCCAACTCCAAAGTATGGCATTTGTCAGTGAAATGGTCTCCAAAAATAGTTACAGCAAAAATGTTAATACGTCTATTTAAATACTGACACATAGTGTTAAGACTTCAAAACCATGGTCAACAAACCATTTAAAAAAGGGAAGGAAGTATATTCAGGAATTTGAGAAACAAAAAAACTGAATTAAAAAGGCAAACCCTTGAAACTACAATCAGCTTGTACTTGTTTATTCCCTAGTCTAGGAAGGATAGGATCTAAACCCTCAAGGTTTATGCAGCTTTCACTGAAGGTAGTGCTTTCTATAAATTAAGCTCTATTGCACATAAAATACAAGACAGGAAGGAGGTTTGGCTAAAAATATTACTACGTTACAATATTTCCACCTGAAATAAATTCCTTGGGCTTTTTTTATAAAACATGCTTGGGAGTTAGACAAAGCAAGGTTTTTTTGGCGTATAGAAACTGATTACATACTTAAAGCAAATATAGCTAATAAATGACAGGTTCTCAGTCCAGAGTTAAAGCTGCAAAAGCTGATCTCCAGCTGGGAACACACCTAAGATCCTAAACTAAGGAAAACTATAATTCTAAAAGGTTACTGAAAACAGTGCTTACCCACAGTATGTTTATTTACAACTACACCTGACAACCCTAAAGATGACATCAAATCATCTAGTGGATAAATTTAGCAGTTTTTAATGAAGGTAGTTCCCTCAAAATCATCCAGAATTATTAAACCACAAAGGCAGTTATGTCATCACATAGGGGAGACATTGACTTAAAGACAGACACTTGCTTTTCTAAATCACTTGTTGCATTTGAAAATGGTGACCTTTTTCTTTTCTTTCTTTTTATTTTTAATGCTTAGTTACATCTTTCCTTTTTTAAGTGCAAGCTATGAAAGTTAGGAACTACATCTTCCTCTTGGTCTGTACAGCATGGCTGTTGCAATGAACAACCTAACACAAACTGTTAGCCACTTATTTGTTGTGTTAATCTACATAAAATTTGTATTTTGCCAACTTCAGAAATGTCAAACAATTACTAGGAAAAAAATCCCAGTAAGATAGCAATATTTATGTTGTAAAAGGTTATTAAATTTAGTTTCGTAGCTTTGTTGTATGTTTGCTAATTGTTAGTATCGTGTTAAGACACTATGTTCACTAATATTGGGCAGTTAGATGGAAGGACATATTTGATTACCTAACAGAAAGACTACAGGATGCATGAAAAATAAATTAAAAAAAAAAAATCCACTTTAGCACAGTGGTGAGTGTCCCCGTCTCTCATGCAGGAGACCAGGGGTGCGATTCCCGCCAGGGAGGCAGTGGTGCCATTTAAGAGTTGGACTCGATGATCCATGTGGGTCCCTTCCAACTCAGAATATTCTGTGATTCTGTGAACAGAAGTAACTGAGCCTGTGCAGGACCAGGCTCAGCATTCCCAGACTCGGGACAGGACAGGGCCAGCATTCCCGGCAGAGGGCAGCAGCTGCTGCGCACAAGTGAGGGAAGACTGAAAGGCAGCGCTGTGAGGAACACCGGATCTCCCGACTCCCCCGGGACATAGAAGGTTACACATAAGGTTCACTGTTGTCTACATTATTTATATCAGGTCAAGACTCAAGCCAAATTCTTACACTTATTAGTTTTCAAGTCAAACTTTAAAAGGGAAGTAATGAAAGAGGACTGACAGAGGTTGACTTTTTCTAAGGCATAATGGACACTGACCTTTATGTGCAAGCACAGAGAAACGGGATATGACTTATATTGCACATTTGCTAGTTTATAGACATAGATTTTAAAACAAAGTTGATATGTACATTTTTAAAAGTGTATGATATTCCATTTACACACTAAATCAATGAAAAAAATAACGACTAATTATGTTTTGCAAGAATCGAACTGCGGGAGACGAGGGTTCGATTCCTGCCGGGTAGGCAGTGGTGTGGTTTAAGAGTTGGACTCGATGATCCTTGTGGGTCCCTTCCAACTCACAATAATCTGTGAATCTGTGAACTCCATTGGTAAATGCATCCCTTGTTGTATAGATGGAAAAACTGGCAGAAAGAAACTAAAGGCCACAAAGAATAGGGGAAGTTAAAATTCAGGAACTCTATGTCCTTATTCTGCCTGATGCCTCTCCCAGCCTTCTCTGGCTATGTTTTTCCATTTGGCCTTAGAAAAATTGGTAGGACAACAACCATTTTGATGAAAACCAAGCATAGTCCTCCCTGGATGATTAGACTGGAGAAGCACATTTACAGAGCTCCATTCTAGTGAGCAGGCAGTTACTTTCACACCATGGCAAACACCACCATGCACCACACTGCCACAAGCACTGCTGTGACAGGTCTGAAAAACTGATTTGCATTTTGCTCTAAAGCAACCAAAACAGATTAATATTCTCTCATTCTGCATTTTTTAGTTTTTCGCGTGGTCAAATACCCAGGGAAAAAAAAAACAACCCAAAATACCTAAGTGTATGAATTTGATATTAACTAAGTTAGCTAAAACTTGAGATTTTCTTCAGCTGGGAAACTATGATTTAAAAAATTAAGCATATGCATAATAGTTTAACAAGTCAACTGCACGTCATATCACCATTGCACACAACATAGTCTCTGTATTTTATTTTTATAAAAAAGTAATGAACAACTGGTAATTAACAGTATCTGGTGCATTATTTTAGGCAGAAATAGCTCTTTATATACTTGACACAAAAATGTTTAATGCTAACACACAAAACAAAAAACAAAAGACTAATACCAGAAAGGCACCAACTCTATCTCTCAAGGTCCTCAGGTATTAACTAAAAAGCAGCTACTTTGAAAATTCTACCAGCTAAATGTTTCAAATATTATCTGGTTAACAATTGCTGATTTGCTATTTTCATCTACTGGGTATTATCTGACATTTCATGAAATCACATGATACCAAAATGGAAAATGTTTTAACATTTCCCTTTAAAAGATAATTTTGATTTTATTTTGAACAAAACTTGTGACCTTGAAGTTGTTCATATGAAATACTTTATAAAGTCACTAAGTAGTTGTCTGAGAAATTTCAAACACATCTTAATCTTACAGCAAGAAATGTAGATTTTTAGGTGTGGGTGTTTATCCCTTTGGAATGCACAGTTACCCAAGTTCTAGTGCTTCCGTGACATAGATCAGGCAGGTCAAATTTGGATGAAAGGTTGCTTGGTATCAGGCACATGTCCTGTACGTGGTGAAACCCACCTCAAACCCAAGGAAGTCACAAGCCTTGGACAAACAGTGTGAACTGACTGCACATACTGGTAATAGACTCAGTATTACCTACTCCCAAAAGCATGAGGGGGCGGAGAGCAGGATATCCTTCAAGATTGATGGCACACATTGAACTTTCTCACCACATGTGCAGGGGCAGTGACAGCCACCAACAGGCAGCAGAGACCCTGACTCTCTCGCTTCCCTCATTTCAAGACAATTTAAGACCAGAGGAGATCATCGGGTACTTCAAGCTCCTTCATTTTAGAGACAGCTAAGTCTAAAAACTAGTACATACCTCAAACAGAAACACCTCCTCCTAAAATTACATCCAGTTTTGACCCCAAACACAGTATAACAAGGCTCTGCCATTCCCTTCACTGTTTCCGATGTGTGAAAGTGTGCTTTTCCTTTTCTTTAATCTGGATGTGTCAGTAGTCTCTGGGTTTTATTATGCAGTCTTCTGCCACATTTAGGAATCCACTGATATTTGTTGTTGGGGTTTTTTCCTGTGAAAATAGCTGTACATTATAAAATCATCGTCCAGTTCTCATTTTGTCATCTGAGGGAACAAATTCTCCAGCTGAAGTGATTTGTGGCTTTTTCAACAACTCTGTCAGGTTTTTCAATGTATTTTCTAAAATTTTTGGTTCAAACTAATAATGTGCCATCAATCTGAGATGTTTCTAAAATTAAAATAAACCCTATTTATTTCCACCCCAGATGAAATTTGGTCTGAATTCTCTGTCACTGGACCAGAAACTCCATTTGAGCTGTTTGTCCATTACAAACCTTAAATCTATTTCCAAGTCACATATCTAGGACACAGTTTCCTCCTGTGTTTATGACTTGTGTTCCTAATTTCTAGCTGTAAAATTTTATGTTTGTTTAGAGGTAAAAAAGGCAAAAATAAAACCAACTCTCTCCCCTAAAAGCCCTCTTTCCCCAAAATCTCATTCAGCTGAGAAAAACACCACATCCTTGTTTTCATTGCTTTTCCCCTTATATACACAGCACTCTGTATTTACAGCAAATTTGTATCAGCATTTATCTTATATTCCAAACTGCTGGGGAAAAAAACTATTGTATTTCCTTTCTTTAGCCATCCACTGTATGAATCCAGAACCAGCTTCCTTATTACTCTTTCTGGACTAGAATCTGACCAACACTTTGCACTTACACCAGTCATCACATGTATGTATTAATTTTACTAGTTTAGGTTTTAATACAGGCACATAGAGGCATCCTTCTAATGATGTGGAGTTTCTCTTGGACTTCAACATTTATCACAAATAAAAAGCTAGTCAGGATCTCAGCCTAGTTTTCCAGGACTCCAGTGACACAAAAAGTATCGAAGGCTATTTTTAAATTACGCTAACTATTAATAGACTGAAAATTATTTCACTATCCTTCAGTGAAACAAATATTTCACTCTGCTTCACCTAGAACACATATATTTTGTAAACCTTTTCCTTTCTAGCACATCATTACTTAAAGTTCATCCATCTCCAACTAAGCCAATAAAATTCAGATAATACATATAAACCATTTCAAAACTGCCATTTCATGTTAACAAGTCATTTATTTGAGCAGACATGGTATTTGCCCATGACCTTTATTTTATCATTTCCTGCATTTTATAACTAGTTGCCATTCATTCCATATTATTTGATTCTGTCTCAATAGTGACACAAAAAATACTTTGACTATCTTCCTGCTTAAAGAGTCTTTCTTGTTCTTTTTTGTTGTTGTTGTTTAAACTTCCCTTCCCAGTTAGTCTTACTTTCATTTTACTTTTGAAAACTACCCTTCCTGAACACTCAGATATGTAACTTTACTGTTTGGAAGTATCTTTTGGTTTTACTGAATTTTAGAAAATTAAGATTGTTGCTACACAACACGAATTTCTAGACAAAATTCATCACTGTAAATTCCCATAAAATTGTTCCAACCGAATAACCTCATGCAGGATGTATTGCATTTTATGCTACAAAATTACCAGTTGCAATTTTTGGGCTAATTACATTTCACCTTCTCCTGTGTTTCACCTACAGCATAAGCTTCCAATACAGGCTGTAAGCACAATTCTGCGTTACTGTTTTATGAATTGTCCCACAAGGTTTCAATACATCAATTATGGTATCTCATTTTTCCCCATTAATGAGAATTTCCCATTTATCATGCCTCTCACCAGGTCTTACCACTGATACAAACCCAACTGCAAATCTTGATTTCAATTCTGTTTTATGTTTAAAGGGCTCCTACGACAGTAAGTTTAAACGTTATTTATCTACTTAGGAGGCTTTGCTTGGGCTGTCAGTTAAGCTCCTCCCTGGTTGCTACAGGCTGCAGCTAGGAAACTCCACGTTCGGTCTCTGTACGGGTGTTAGATGGTGGGTTGGACTAGATGATCCTTGTGGGTCCCTTCCAACTCATAATATTCTGTGATTCTGTGTGAATCTGTGAATTCTAGAACAGGACCAGAACCTTCAGTCTCAATGCAGCGGTCACTGATGTGATCTATCAGAGCACTTCTGCTTAGAAGCAACTTACCATCCCGTTTAAGTACATAAAACATTTACTGGACCACAGGATTTTAAAAGTTTCTGCTGACAGTGTCGTTTCCCAATACTTTAAGAGGCACAAGGAAGAAAATGTCTCAGAACTTCTAGTGAAAAGCAAGCTGCTTGACCCATGACATACCTCCACTCTTACCAATGGCTAACTGTGCTTGTCTGAAACTTAATACCAACCGTCTAAAACCTTTAGTCTGAATCTTAACCAATGAATTTTCTGTTCCAATAGTTAATAACTTGGTAGCTAGAAGGAAGTGAAAGCATAATGTTATCACCAACAGACTGGTCAGCATCCTGAATCAAAAGTGCTATCAGCTCATTTTAGGGTCGTAGTCATTTAGCAATAACTTCAGACATGAAAACAGAGGTCACTGAAGTAACAAGGCAACTCCTTGGAAACTGTCTTCCAATCCACTGGAGGTCATATACAAGGAGAGCTTCCCAGGAATGTTTAAACCCACATGTTTAAGCAGAGAATTTGGCAGTATTTAGCAAAATCTGGCGTATTTTGAGGTCTGGGACTAAGCAGCCCTTGTCCAAGTAGTCAAACCTAAGACATGCAACAACAGTGTTACTGTAGTGGTGCCAGGATCACTACTCCTTTGCTTGAGCATCAACATAAACCACAGATTTTAAAAACACTATTTGAATGCTAGTTATATACTGATATGTTATGAGCACTAATATCCCAACACTGATGTTAGTTCAGGCACATCCTGTAGTAGGATTTTTAAAGACAATCTGTGACACACTTAACGGTGAATTTACTGTATCATTAAAATGAAAATTATTATTGTTCTTTTGCAGAGGGTGGGGGGGGTTTCCTGCTAAATTCAAAATCTTTCTGCCAAGTTAAAAAAAGTGCTTTTTTAAATTTAGTACAACTCGGGAAAATAGTGAGTTTGTGTGATTTGGATTCTTTTTTCTTTTTTTCTTGTTTTAAACTGTGAAAAGTCTGAGCATTAACTGATCTAGATTGGACTGGGTACTTACTCTGTCGCACAGCTCTTCAAACGTGAAGTCTGCAATGGTTCCACACGCTTTATTCAGCCTCAGCTCTCTGCCTTGCACTTTTAGAATCCTTGGTCTAGTTACTATGGGAACATGAACAAAGACTCAATCTTCTCTGGATAATTACTATAAAATTCATCTCTTACAGATAGGAAATGCATAGCTTCATGAATAATAGCACATGATTCAACACATAAATTAGACAAAATGCTGATACAATGACTGCCACTTGAGTGTGGCATCAACCCATATACAGCAATGGAACTTATTAATTGGTCAGTGGAGATTGGCCATTGTGTTCTAAATGTATTCTCTTTCAAGAGAAATTAACTTACGTACAATCATTTTGTTTCTGAGCCAGCTCATCAAACAACTTATCCATGACAGACTCCACATCAGCTTCACTTGTGCTACAGTGAAAAGAATAATAGAATATGAAATTAATAACACTTGAAGCCAACATCAAACAGCTGCCTGAGTCTGCTTAGCTTTTTACCCATAAAAAAAGAGAACAGGATGTTATGGTCTAAATACAAACATTACATTTAGAATACACTTAAAAGTAGAGAATATTAACTCTCAGGTAGATGATTCTGGCTTATTTGCATACACTGAAAGACTTCTGCGTTTTGAGCTGTTTCCAGTAATGAGGCAATACAGGCAGAGCAAATCCATTAACACTATGTGTACACAATGAGAAAAAAGGCATATGGCTCTATCTTGCATGCAAAATAAGAGCAAATAGACAAGGCAAAGCAGTCAAGCACCTAAAGAAGTATTCTTTGAAATTTCTGAGAGGGGACTTTGTGAAATTAAATGTTGAAGCAGCTTTTTCTTTTTTTTGGGGGGGTGGGGGGAGGATCAAGTCAACCGACTGTATTGATCAAACAATTTGCAAAATGAAACTGTAAAATTAAAAATAACAGTATGATCTCTGCATTATTAATTATACCAATTCTCCCCCCAACTCTGTCCTCAATACAGATGGTGAAAATGCAAAATATCTGTGCTGAGAGCTGAAGTTAAGTTGCTAGTCAGCTGGTTGCCACAAGAATTATAAATCAGTCCAATCAGAAAACTTTTTTTAATCAGTGAATGCCATGTTTCATTCTTAAAGATGGTTAGATACAGACAGAAGCCAGATAGATAATATTTCTAGATGAGAATATTAAATTAATGCTACGGTTAACAACAAACTAGAACTAGGATATATAATGGTTCATTGAAGTTTGTATAATCTCTTTCAGTGTGAACAGTTGAATTTTAGGGATCATGGATGCACTCAAGTCACATTGCTTCATACAGTTCTAGACATCGTCTAAACAGCAAATGAAGACCAGCATGTGACACAATGAGTCTCCTCTTATTAGGCCTTGAGCACCTTAAAAATATTAACAGCAGAACTGAACTACTTTTTAGCTCAAGTGTAACAAATGCAGATCATGTAGATACAAAGAATTTGGGGGCAAAAGTCCCACAAACTCCTGCAAGTACAGAAGTTTAAAAAACCATTTCTGACTAGGAGATTGCATAAAATTCTACAAGTTTCTCTCAGCATTGGTATTTGTGTGTGGTTTTCCTCTGACAAAATGACAAACGAAAAAGACCAGACAAAACCAGAGAAAAGGGTTTTAAAAGTGGGGAAAGAGTGCATACATCTGTATCAGAGAGCATGTGCATATGCATGCATATCATTATCAAAAGGTTCCATGTAAAGGCTACAACAAGAAACAACCGAATATGATGCTGAGGTGGAGAGTTGCCAAGAAAGTTTGTTTTGAAAACAGACACCTGAGACTAATGAAGCTGCTTTTATCAGGCATCTTGAAATTGGTGACTCTCAGATGAGTATAAAATAGCTTTAAGCAAATCTTAGTTGCATATTTTAAATGAAGACAAGACCACACAATATATGAAGCATCAGGAGGATTTTTAGCAAAATGTGGTGATGATACTACGTATAACCTTTCATAGAGGAATGTAAATATGTTTGACAAGAACATTTTTGGGGCGGGGACAAAACTGCCAATCAAATTTCGAAGATCTGTAGCAAAATACTATATAGTACCTAATTTTAAAACAGGAGAAAAAGAATCCCCACATACTAAAATGGTTCTTCAGGATTGAAAGTTCCAATGAATAAGCCTGGATGAAACAATAAATGAGATTTCTTCAGAAAAAGAAAGGATGATGAAAAGTAACTTATTCCATTGGCAGCTACGGGATTTCTAAAATTATTTTTGCCCCACTACTTCCTAATGATTTACACATGAAGTTCTGAAGGTAACCAATATCCATCCAAAGAGAACACAAGACCAACACTGCCAATCTCTGCCATTCACCTGAATCACAAGTTTTACAGCAGAACACCATGAAATGCATTTTGGCTAGGTACTCCTCCTGGGCCTTGGTTCTATCTCTTCCCCACTGAGCGCTGATGCCACAGGCACACTTGTAGCCTATTACCTGCTAGAAACCACAAACGTGCCCTTCCTTTTTCGGAGTACGGAGAGTGAGAAAAGAATACAGCAGGTGATCTCCACCATTGTCAAACCAAGCCACGGAGTGCAGTGGGCAGAAGAGGCAGTGCTGTAAGGGACAGCAGCAGTTGGAACAAGAGCCACGATGAGTAAGGCTGAGGGATCAGTGGCAGCTTCGAAAAGTACTTCTGAGCAGACACCACAACGCTTAGGGAAAGTGGAGCCAGACAAAAACGTGGAACAAGAGCTACTTTTCCTGAGTCACAATTCGTTTGAGGATACAGAACCTGCGTTGGATTTGTTTTTCATATACAAAATCCTGTCATTTCCTTCCAGAAGCAGAAAGAATTACCTGTTGTAATTCTGCTAAGCAGTATTTCTCTTTCCTACAACAACTGTAGTGTGTAACTTTATTATAAAGTGACACAGACATTACTTGGTTTCAGATATCACACCTTGCTTAGAGGCAATATGATCTTTCAATCAATATTATATGCTGGGTTGAAAGAATAGTTAAAAATCTCATACGAAGCTATTGCTGTCTGCTTTGTTCAGGTTGTCACTGACTGAATTACACTACAAGAGCAAATACAAGACAGAAAAATGTTTGTGTTACAAAGGCTTCAAAGCATTTATAAAAAAGGAGAGTATGTTCCTATTAGGCAGATTTATGCTGCAACCTTAAACACAACTGTGAATATATGTACTTTAAAATTTATTTATTTGTAAATATAAAGGGCTAACAAAATTGGTCATGATAAACAGAAAGACTGTCAAAACAGAAGGGTGTTGGGTTTTTTAATCCACAGCACTGGAAACACCCAAAATTAAATGAATCCTTGTCATTGGATTTCTATAAATACTTAATTACTTAAATACAATAAGGATGTTCTTCTATTATAAGAGAATTGTGCAATCGCTTACAAGAGGATATTCATTACTTTCTAACCATCTGTCACTTCAGTTCTCCAAACACCACACCTCCCCAAAAAATCTAATTAGTTTTTATTCAGTCACACATTATAAACGATGCTAGTGTGGATACTGAAAATGTAGTTTAATGAAGTTAATATCCAGGCATAATGGAAGGCGGTTCGCTGAACAAAATGGACCAGAAGGCAAAAAAAGGAAAAGTCACACCCTGCTAATTCTTCTATACATTTTTCATTTCCCATTGACTAGGAAATTATTGGCTAATAAGAAAGAAAACCAGAGCAAATACTGTATCATAGATAAACTTACAGGTAGTAAAGTTTTCCAGCAGCTGGAAGCACTCGTTTCCTGTAGTCTATTCCAGAATCAAGCTGGACTGTGCTGCAGTATTTCTACAGAGATTGAGAGAAGAAAAAAAAAAAAGAATAGCTTTCCTCAAACTATTGTCTGCGTTAGAGAGAAGACATACTGCTGGGATAAACCATCGGCATGAATATCATCTCTGAAACTGAAATTCAAGACCACAAAACTGAAGTCTCTTTTGCAATTATCAAAGCAAAGAAATAAACTGGAAATTATTCACATATTCAAACCAAAAAAGTAACCATTTTCACAAGTTCATCAACTAGAAAATTAATATAGATTAGAAGTGCATGTAATGAAATGAGTCTGAATATTACTTGTTCTATCTGGGTAGTGTTTGTTGGGGAACTGTGCAAAAATAATTATTTCCACATTAAAGTATATGCATTTAGTATATACAATCAGGAGCACTAGAAGTTTAACAAACCACAAACAAACTCTAGCAACAACTGAAACTACTTATATTTTGTAAGCTAAAAATAACTTTATCTTTTCCTTCTATCAAGTAGTTTAAAAATTTTGTAAGTCAGATAAATATATGAACCACACCAAGTCTTGCTGCAAAATGGACGAAAGCATAAAGGGGAATAAACAAAGCTCTATAGAAAAAGGGTTTTGTTTCACTTTTGCAATGTCTGAATCGACTCAGAAAAGTATCTTTTTTGTTCCCCTTTAAACAACCTGTAAGATTTCAAGTGTGATACCCAAGTCCCTGAGTAATCACATTAATTTCTTCTTTTAGAAAACTCAAACCCAGCTGTTCTAAAGGGTGCTTTTTTTTGATTCAAGCCCTGAGGCTGAGAGCAAAATTCTCACTAATATCTGTGGATCAAGATTTTACAACCTTGGGCAAGGGGAATAGCTCTGCTTATCTGCTAAGACTGCTGCTGCCAACATACACAACCTCGGGGTGTTGTATAGCTAGAAGCAAAAGAAGTTAAGAAAAGGAGGAAAAGTTTTAATTTTTTAGACAAATATACCTCTATCAACAATTTAATTAAGGCAATAAAACTTTATTTTTATGTAATTCCACCCCACTAAAAGTCTTTGCATTGCTAGAATCCACAAAATCACTCTGCTTCTTTGCTGCACTACAAACTATTAGTTTATCTCTAGTACTCTTGTTAAGTATTTCATATTCTGTGTGTCAAATTTTTCAAAGCCTCCTTGAGGCCATTAAAATAACAAAATTGGAAATGTCAAACCTCATTTATAGCAACTACATTGCAGGGAAAAGAATTAGAAGAACTATCATCAGTGATTTAAGGAACAATGGCCCTTCTGAACAAACGCATTGCATAGGACACAAATTACAAATGTCTGCAGGAGTGACTGTGATGATTCATTGCACTAATTTTTTGCCCTTGGCTATTACTGAGGGGTCTATACTGATTTCAAACATGCACCTCCTCTGCACAGACATACAGCTGAAGAAAGAAGTTGGAAAAAAATGATCCTAAAAGGACAGAATCCCAGGAAAATCCATGTATTTTTAATTCCAGTAAGTGAAAAAGCCATGCTAATCAAATCATTATCTTGGACTAAGGCTACTGCAAACACAATAGGATTGGTGCTACAATATTATTATAATCTATTCCCTTTCTTTTCGTGAGAGCTCACAAAGAAGGAGAATAACAGAGCAGAAGAAAAAAGTTCCAGAGGCCTGTAATAATATGCACAAGGGAGGGAGGATGTTTAAGCTTTTCGTCACCATCAGTCTGGCAGCCAAGGCTAGAAGGAAGATTACTGAAATTTCACAGCAAAGCTACTGCCAGTATCTTTCCGCCTAATGGTTTAATTTTCAAAAGTAGTAGATGAGCTGAAGTAACATTTTCTTTACGTTAGTGGGGAAAAATAATGCACACTACTACTACAGCATTGGGAACTCTAAGATTACTTAGATTAACTTTAGGCACTCAGCCATTTAGTAATGCAGTTTATAATTTTGGGAGTTTTCTCCTGGAAACAAGACTTTGGCAGTTTTGCATTAATTCAGCCTCATCTCTTCAGCCTTCAGGACAGATTTACAAACTCTACTGCTCCCTCAAGGTGTTGTGTTGCATATAGTGAAGAGCAAACACAGAACGACACACACGTGAGAGCATTCCAGGGTTATGGTAGGGCTGAAAGAATATCAAAGTGCACCTGAACAGAGCAGGTTGCACGAATTTGTTGCCCTGATACCCCCAGTGGTGTCTCTGGCTCAGCTGCTACTGACTGCTGAGCGGAGCAGGAGTTGTGTGCGCTCAAATACAGACTCAAATACAGACTGGTACTGGGCTGCATTGTGCAGGTCATTGCAGACCACTGAAATAGGAATCAGCATTCGGTGCTACAGTATTTTAGTCTACTTCTTTTCCCCTTACAAACTTGTCACTCCTTAAATTCACCGACAGCCTTTATGACTCCGTGATTTAACCTTACAGTGAATGAGTTTTGGAGTTAAGAACCGTAAAACTGTGGATGTAAATATACCAATATAGCTACAACGAAAATGCACTTTTTTCAATCTTCCTTCCCTTTTCTCTTTCTTCAAAGTAATTAGTATTATCACTATTCAGGAAAAATTGCTATCATTAGTGAAACTAGTTAAGAAGAGCTTGTGTACTCAAATGCTTGTTTATGTTTTTCTGGCCTTTTTTAAGCTACAAACAGTTGCCAAAGTGAAAGATGTTTCTTTTCCCTATAAACCCTGCTTGTTCACCTGCAATGATGCATTATTATTGATTCTAGTATCTCACATCATATAGTTTATTTCAAAAATATCTGCCAAAAATATATTCTGGGCTATAGGACCTTTCAGCCAGAAAGGCAAATACAGTTGACATATTTGGCTTTTGCTTCCTTACGAGGCAAAAGTTATAAATATAAATGCAAACAAAATGGAAAAACAGAATTCTGAGGTACAGCAGTTTTCTGTAATACAAAATATAAGCATGGGGCGGCTAAAAGGAACAGTAAAATACATAGTCCTCTTGAAAACATTTCGCATTTTACTCTCCCACTCCTTGGATGTTTCTAATTAATTCATGGGTTTGGCCTCTCCAGACTGATGCTCAGTTCAGGAAGCTACTCCAGACATTTAGAGACGATACTCTAAATAAAAATAAAACAGTCACAAGAATTTCCTAACCCTAACGTGTTCACATGACTAAGTATCTATCAGTGCTTGTTAATTATTTTTAATGAGACACTTCAAAGTTCACCCACACCTCTTCTTTTAGCATCTGTATACCTAAAATGAACTGGTCCCGCCATTAAACCCAAACATCGCAATCTGTATCTCAACACACTCTTAGAAAATATTCCTTTAAAACATGAATCCTGCCTGTAGATTATAAGCTTCGCAGGGCAGGAATAACCTTCTCTTACATGAATATATGACAAATAGAGATCTACAGGTGTTAATAGAAAATAATGCAACACAAAAAACCCCACAACAAAACACATAGGAGTGGGCAATTCTATTTACACAAACTGAGGTCTATATAATAGGGAAAAGTTGCGATAGCAGTAGCAGTAATGGGAGGATTGCTTGCACTGCCAAACTGTGACAGCATTCTCTCCTCTAAGTTAAGAATGTGCTGCTGCAAATGGTTCTAAAGGAGGATTCAGCACATCGTCACCTTTACTTGGAGTCAGAAAACTTTGTGCTACCCAGAGATTTACAAGTTTTTCCCTCAGAAGTTTCCTTTGCAGACAAGGGAAACCATGTCTACATGGTTCCCTATGTGGTCTACTCACCATGGTTCTCCGTTTCTGCACACAAACATTCACTTATCTGCTTCACAGAATGGCAGAGGACAGTATGTTCATATTTGTACATAATTATTTTAAGATAAATGCTTTAAATGTTAATAAGACACATTAAATATTGTGTATGTCCAAGCTAAACACTTAAAATCCTATAGTACTTACAAAAAGGAAAACCAGATACGTGGTTGCATGGTATCGAAAAACAAATCCTGCTCACAAGTGTAAGAACGAAATACTGAATATCCGAGAGGGTGCCTGTGTGAGTACCATCATGCATCTTCTGTCCCCTTCCCAGCTGGGCTTCTCTACTTTTTACTGCTTATCTTCTTACAGCTAGGGGGAAAAACCCTGCAAGATTACATATAGAAGTTCTAGTTTCTCCCTCCATTTTTGGACTACCTCATCCAGCATTGGACTGATTAAGCCCTCCAGATGTGATTGCAGCCTCACACTCACTAATCACCATAGAATCCTAATCAACAGTCAAAGAACTAACTGGAGTGCTCAGATTGTTAGCACTTAATTGCCAAACCTGCAACTGTAAGTATTGGTTTCCATTTCTTAAGATGAAGTTTTAAATTTTTAAATTTCATTCACTTGGGCTAAACTTCTTTTGAAATAAATACTTGATATTGAAGCTGTGTCAGTCTGACAGAACCATTCACAGCTTCCAACAAATCTATTGAGATATTTAAAGTCTGACTTAACTTATTCAATTCAAATGCATAAAATTAATTAGTCATACAATTTATTTTGAAGTCATTTGTGTATTTATGTATACAAAGAACAAATACAATTACAGAATTGAGAATGCAATTAGTAAGTTAAAAATACAGTGTAAGCCTGTACTCATTTCCACTGAAGTGGCATAAAAACTTTGTATTTCAAAAGGGAAAAAAAGAAGATAAAGCCTCAAGGCTCAACTTGAGACATAGCACCTAAAAACCCAATCTTCAGATAGAATAGACAAAATTAGACTGTTGGCAGACCTACTGTAGAAAGTTATTAAATATAAACTACATAATATATTTGTCTTTCTGTGAACACCTCTAAAATTCCTTTGTTGCTGCAATCAAGAATGGTAGCTAATAAAATGTTCAGCTGCTAAAGAAGTTAAAGTACGTAACATGACAGATCATTAAGAAGAGGAACAAAGGTTTCAGAAAATGTTAAAAGGCAGTCAGTTAACTGGATAAGTTGCAAGCTCTTAAGACCTGAGATTTCCAGCGTTGCGAAAAGCCATGGAATGCTAATAGACGGCCTTGTGATCCACATTAAAAACTGTACCAAATACCATGCCCCTGTGAACTCAAATACTGTGATCAGCTGAACCACATTGATAATGCAGGTGAGTAGATACAGTGAGCCCCCACGTATTCACAGTTCGCCATTTGCGAGCTTCAGTATTTGCGGGTGATTTTCCCGCGAGCTGTGCAACCTCGGTGCATGCTCAGAACGTACCGTGACCCCAG
>WEKX01008342.1:0-15723 GCA_013390025.1 Pitta sordida | reverse complement strand
CTCTGAATTTTATCAGCACTAGAAAAAAAAAAGAAAACCAAAGGACAACATACAAATCGTCATGCTGGATCACAAGAATAGACAAATTAATCACCATGGACTCCTAATCAACAGTCAAAGAACTAACTGGAGTGCTCAGATTGTTAGCACTTAACTGTCAAACCCATCCACCTGAGGACCTCCAGAGAACATGGAGGGGAACAGATAGGGAGAGCCTTCAACTTAGGATCATCATTACCTTAATTCCCACACCTGCTGAGTTTCTGCAGCCTTTCACGCCTGTGTCAAACCAGACACCTGCAAATGCAGCAGCAGCACTGCATCTGCCACATGAGCAAAGAAGAGTATCAGTCTACCCCCTGACATGCAAAGCTGCACAATTAATACTCTAGGCCTCTGTGTAGTTCTGAACAAGCACAGCAGAAAAACTATTACAGTGAACCTCCGTTACTCGCGGGCTGTTGGGTCTGGTCCGCCTCACACGAGTTGTGGAATCTGCAAAGATAGCGAACCTACTACGTAGTTAAGTACACCACGCCCACGGCCACGCCCCCTCCCCATATAAGGTCTGGAGCACAGTCCTGAGAGCGGGGCTTGTTTCAGATGTCTGGCTGTGCTTGCCTTGCCAGAAGGGCTGGGTGTGCTCACCATGTGAGGGACCAGGGCCAACTGTGCTCGCCGTGCGAGCGGGGCGGGGGAGCGGGGTCGGAGCCAGCTGTGCTTGCATGCGAGCAGGGTGGGGCGGAGCCGGAATGGGGCTGGCTGTGCGAGCTGTTTGAGTGGAGAGGTGTGTGAGGGGGGAGGGCGGGGCCGGGGGCCGATCAGACTGAGGTCGCGGTAGGTTCTGCACACGCGCCAGCACCCGCAACTCACTGGAAAATCAACAGCGAGTGTGGGATCTCGCAAATTAGGGATCACGACTATGCGGAGGATCACTGTATTAGGAACTAAGTCATGCCTATACAAGAAGTGCAATTTCCAGCAAGTCTTTCTGAGCAAAAAGAATCATGATATTCATGTAGGTCTCATCCTCCCTTTTCAAATGCCTCCTCTGATTTGGTGTACATTAACAATAAACAGGACCACTAATACAGTGATCCCCACATATTCATGGCTCACATATCCGCGTATTCAATTAATCGGGGTTGGATTTTCAGTGAGTTGTGAGACCGCGCACATGCGCAGAATGTCCTGGACCCCAGATTTCAGGGCCGGGAAGCACCAAAGGGCACTTCCTCTGCTTTCATGAGGTGCTACAGTGTGAGCCACACTCCCAGAACCGCCCCTCCAGACCTTATTAGTGGAGGGTGAGTGGCTACAGGCGGGGAGTAGTCGAATATTTATGGGTTCAGTATCTTCGTGGATTTCACAACTCGTGGGACCTGCCCAGACCCAACCCCCAGCGAATTCCAGGGGATCACTGTATTCCTTTTCCCCAGGAAATCAGAAAATAATGAGATTGATTGCAAATGAACATTCTCCTAATACATTTACAACCAGCCTAAGAGAGAAAAACTTTCTCACATCACATAACATGTTATAAGAGTCCCCCAGCTAAAGACAGAGGAAGAGTTCCTCAGGTAAACAAACCTCACTAGACTTAAACATTTTAATTTTTCATTATTTGACTCTATATAGCATTAGTAATCAAGTTTGTTGCACTCCTAACTTTCTGCTACACTGATCCAATGAGATGTACTCAGAAGGAGGAGGAGGAAGGAGAAAGAGAATCATCAGGTATTTGGTGGTAGATAAAAACTTGGTCCAAGCATTGTTAGGTGTGCGTATAGTTTTTTGTCTCCCTGTTCAGATGTTGCTGAAACAGTAGACTTCAAAGAATATGTCAATGAATCCTCATAAGCACGATACATGACCTCTGAGGTAATTAGCAATCATTCAAAAGCAACAAGACTAAAGTGTTCTATTCTTTATTACTGTCAGCTCTTGTCTCGATCAGCATTTTAATAAAGATGGTTCATTGCTAAGACAGTTTCATGAATCAGTCATAATTACATTCTGACACGCAGTGAATAGTAAAGTAAAACTAAATATCACTTCATCAACCTTTCTAACCTTTATGCAAGTATTAACTGTAAATAATTTTTACATAATCTTACAACAGAAAATCTGCATATTTCTTAGCTTTGTACGTACTCTAACTGAATTTCCTGTGACCTATACCTGAAAAAACCCCAAACCCTACAATCAGGAATAATTACTTAGTCTTGCATGATATTCAGGTATTGCTTTTCACAGATCAAATCAACTTCAAGTAGAAAAGGCTATTTGTTCTACAAAACAGTGCAATGCTTTAAGGGGTTAACTAAATTTTTTACAGTCTTTTCTCCTATATTGTTCTGCAATAATGAAATAAGGGAAATTGCTACAATAGCCTTAGATATTTCACACTTAATCCCAGTTGCAAACACTGTAGCAATACAAAACAAAAAACCCCAAAGAACCACGCAAACAAACTTGGAGGAAAACTTTCTTCATACCATCCAAGAATCCTGTACAAGAACAAGGAAACTAATCCTGCTTAGGCTGACTTTGGACGACAAACATTTTATTTGTTAATTATTTTTCAGTGGACCTGGAGCGCAAAGATCTGGGAAAAGAAATACTGCCAAGAATATTTTTTTCAATTAATCTTTTTCTTACACTTGTGACAAGAACATTTAGACTTTAAACTGAAGAGTTTAGCAGAGATAAACTGAGAGGCAAAATTCCTTCAGTGGAAGTTGCACAAGTTTACATTACAACCTTCAAACTTTAACAACTAAGAAACCCCACTATTCTTGCGACCACAAAGAACATATGATGTATTGTACAACTTTTCAATAACTTATTTTAATGTCTGTCTACAAATCAGCTACCCCCTACGAAGAGGAAAAATAGACAATTAACTTGTAAGATAATGGTGCATGAATAAAGACAGAGACTCTTAAAATGTACTGTTCTGTGAATAGTATTTCAAATATTCAGACAAAAGTGAAAGAATTCAGGAGGTACAGATGTGGCTGTGCCGGCTTGGAGACAAGTAGCCTCTCCTTTTTCCAGTCAGGGAGCAGAAGAATGGCAGAGTAAACTTCTCTGCAGTAAGAATTATACTGAACAGCTCTCCCCATTTCACATCACAAAGGGAAAAAAAAAATCTTCCTTGCAGAATAGGGATAAATAAAATTAAAAAAATAAAACCACCCAAACCAGCAAACCACAAATCGCTGTATAGCAAGCAGTTTTGCTAAAGAACCAATAATGATTGTAACTTTCAATCTCCTAATAGGCAAGCAGTGGCATTCTGTGAAGAACAAATGCCAAGAGTTCACACCGAATTTTTAACATGATGTAGCATAAGCTAAGGGTCAAATTCATGCCTAATACATGTACTTCATTGAAATTATACCCTGGATGAAGTTAGTTGTCTAGATTTCTTTTATGCTGTTGTTTTTCTATTTAACATTTGATTTGTATTTCTTTTCCCAGTTTTAGCCTTTGCTCCTGCCAGAACTCTTGGCAGGCGGGGGGGGAAAAAAAAAGAAAGAAAAAAAGTAGGATTGATTTACAAAACTGGATTTCTCAGAATAAAAAAAAGGCGATTAAGATCTAAACAAAAGCTAAAGATGGCTTACGCTTAGCTCTGATGAGGTCCACTACCTCATTACCAACAACTGAAAACTTCTGCTGCATTTTGTTTCAAGGGAATCCAAAAGTCCTTGCTGTAAAGCAGACTGGGGGGTGTAGGGTCCATTCACTCATTCTGTATCACAACCATTATGTAAGAAGTATAAAACACTGCCTTTATGCTGCCAAACCACAATGACTCTTCTTACATCAAAGCAGTTTCACCACTAGGGTTTTTTTTTCTCTGAAATTTATTCAAGCCAAGGGCAGGGAGACAACAATTCATACACACTAATTACACCTAATTATCTATTCCTTTTTTTCCCCCCTTTCCACCAGCTTCAGCCAGTGTTATTTGCTATCTGGGTTTCTCACAACCTCCTCTTGCCCTGTCCATCCAACTCAACAGTAAAGTCTTTGAAGAAAACAGTTGTGGCTTCTTAGAATTTTAACAATATAAGGTTCAACTCAAATTAAATTATTCTATTATCAGTTTTGACACATTTATGTGTTAAATATGAAGGCCTCTTGGTTAATTTGGCAAATTCCTCACATCTCTTCACAACTAGAGTTGCTGGTAACACCCTCTCTCGTAGGAGCTTCTCCTCATGCTTTCTTTTCATGATCTAAATGAAATGTTTATTGGATTAAAGTTCTTCTCTGCAGACCTCCATGGTGGCCTGTGACAAAGAGCTTAAAAGCTTTATTAATTGGCTCGGGCTTTTTGGGGGGAGGCAGGACCTCATTTCACATTACATCACGAGCAAACAGAATTGCCACGTGTAATTAGACTAATTTATCCTGATAAAGCAGGAATCAACTATTCCATACCTATGATATGCTTTGATTTACTCATTTTAATCAAGGAGTAAACAAACCAAGCAAGAGCTGAGGAAATCCTAACAGTTAATAGAAGGGAGAAGGCAGAAAGCCTAGCACAGAGTTACAGTAGCAACTATTTTATCCTAAAATAAAGTTGTGATCTGCATCTAAAAAAACAGTGTAGGCGTAAGTGTGTAAGACAGACATAGAAAGTAACGAAACTGAACAGTTCATCTTTGGAGAATACCATAAAGCAATAGGTACATTATAAAATATTTTAACAGTTAAATGCTCTGAACTACAGAATTCAAGTAACTCTTGTGTGAAATTTAAACACACACATAGAGACTTAGAAGACTGAATGCAGAAAGGATTCGTACCTTCGAATCTGACACCCTGTTTTCTATATACAACACCTTATTAGTTGATAGTCTCACAAATCTGCTCAACTAAAATTACCCAGAAATTATACTGATCTTCAGCACAAAAATACTTGCAGTATATTGCTATATTTCCTATCTTTATTTTTTTATGTTTAATTAGGCACACTTCACAAAAGATGAGTACTTCTATTACTTGCAGAGAGAGAGAACAAGAACAAATGCTCCTTCTACTTAGAAGTTTGCTTGGTTACATACTAAGAAGGGAAACAAAAGGCCCAACATCTTCAGTAATGGAAAAGTCAATTGATAGGCGAAGCCATCACAATATCAAAGGCCTAATCCCTGCAATTCTGACTCAGGTGACAGTTCACAGGGGTCAGAGTGGCTGACACTGACCTCAAAAGCAGGTTTTAACTATTCAACATACTGAAAGCTGCTGGGCTATCACACCATTAGACTGGAACAAACTGACAAATCAATTTCATCAAGGAGATGACTTTTTTGGGAAGGGGGGCGAGAGCGGAGGCAGATCCGCCACTCAACAAATCCCTGCATTTCTCACACAGGTGGTTGGACAAAAGCTGACTGCACCATCAAAGACATTTTATATCTACCAAATGCCTTTGTAAAAAACTAACTCCCACAATTTCTTTAGGGACAGCTCTAAATGATTTTTAAACAAGTATTTTTCACATGCTCAAACTAAGTTATTGAAAAGTGAAAATGCTTTTGAGTTCCTCAATTCCTTGCTTTCTAAGAGAGTGTATTTTTTAATTAAAACCACAGTGGGCAACACTCTCAATAAATAACCATTAACCAATTTTGTGAAAAACAGTGCAACACAGCATATAAAAATACATTGCTTTCTCTTTGAGAGTGCACAATGCTTACTGTTAAGAGTCATTTTAACCAAATAGTGTTAAAATAAATAATTCTTTGGTCTCTATAGCAGAAGGGGGGAAAAAAGGTCAGCATAGGAAGCTGACCATAATTTCATGTCCTAGTGACAACAGATTTCTGGATGACTCCTTCTCTTTACTCGAAGTAAAATGCAAGTAGGCAAAGTCAAACATTTTATTTTAAAATTGTGCCATTATGAAAGGCCCTAAATCTGTCTGGTTTTCAGCTAGAATTTAGTGCAGTGCAAGTCTATTGCATGAAGGAAACCTGACAAAATGCAGAAGTTACATACTTGGTATTTCACCACAGCTTGACATTTTAAAACCTCATGCTACACCTCCAGGAAACCTTTGGAAGCTCAAGAACTGCTCACTGAAGTTACAGACTCTACACAACAAATTGTATTTCTTTCCTCATTTTCTGGAGAATTAAACATTGAATTAGTCACTTAATTAGAATTAGGATTCCAGGACAGTTAAGGGTTGATGTAATTGTCTTCATGAAATGTCTACAAAAATTAAACTGGTGCCAAAATTACTGCCAAAGCAGTAAAGCAAGCTTTCTCTTTTTTTCTCCCCCAAGAGCCTCATGTCATATCTTACATTAAGTTGTTAAAGATTAGTGGAATATTGATCTGTTGGAGCATAGGAAGGCTCTGCAGAGGGATCTGGACAGGTTGGATGAATGGGTGGAGGCCAGCTGTACAAGGTTCAACAAGGCCAAGTGCTTTGTCCTGCCCTTGGCTTCAACAACCCCATGCAGCACTACAGGCGGGGGAAGAGTGGCTGGAAACCTCACCAGCAGAAAGGGGCCTGGGATTAAGATTTCGTCACTGAAAGGGTTTGTCAAGCACTGGAACAGGCTGCCTAAGGAAGTGGTTACCATCTCCAGAGGAAGGTCATGTAGATGTGGTACTCAGGGACATGGTTTAGTGGCGGACAAGGCAGTGCCGGGTTAACGGTTGGACTCAAAAAGCTTCAAGGTCTTGTCCTACCTTAAGGATTCTGTGATTCCAAGATATGCAGCTTTATTTGTAAATCAGCTTTAAAACATTTAGAAAATAGGAAACTCAACATGAGCCAGCAGTGCGCCCAGGTGGCTAAGAAGGCCAATGGCATCCTGGCCTGCATCAGGAACAGTGTGGTCAGCAGGTCCAGGGAGGTTGTCCTTCCCCTGTACACAGCGCTGGTCAGACCTCATCTTGAGTACTGTGTGCAGTTCTGGGCTCCTCAGTTTAAGAGGGATGTTGAGCTGCTTGAGAGGGTGCAGAGAAGGGCAACGAGGATGGTGAATGGACTGGAGGGTAGGCCCTATGAGGAGCGATTACAGGAACTGGGACTGTTCAGTTTGGAGAAGAGGAGGCTCAGAGGGGACCTCATTGCTGTTTACAACTACCTGCGGGGAGGTTGCAGCCAGATGGGTGTGGACCTCTTCTTCCAGGCTGACGACACCAGAACGAGAGGGCACGGCCTCAAGCTACGCCAGGGGAGGTTCAATCTTAACATTAGGAAGCGGTTTTTCACAGAGAGAGTAATCGCATATTGGAATGGGCTGCCCAGAGAGGTGGTGGAGTCACCATCCCTGGAGGTGTTTAAGAGAAGACTGGACGAGGAGCTTAGTGACATGGTCTAGCAGGGCGGTGTAGGGCTGGATGACGTTGGGCCCCTTCCGGCTCGGAGTGGCCTGCTAGACTGTGAGGGATCCAGTTTGGTGTTATGCTCTGCGATGTGCTCTCGGTCTCCTTACGGGTGTTAGATGGTGAGTTGGACTAGATGATCCTTGTGGGTCCCTTCCAACTCATAACATTCTGTGATTCTGTGATTCTGTGAAAATTTGTGTATTTCTTTTCGGTTAGCTTAACAGTATTTCTGCGAGCAATTAATATTTTTCATTTCAAGAACTGCCTTTAAAAAAAAAAAATCACATAGGAGTTCCATGCACTTTAAAATGTGCAATAAGAGATCCTACAAGATTAAAAGCTCAATCGGAAGCGACTGAACCTAATTACAATTACAGAATTAAAAGATTTTTCTTCTTAATACTTCTCATCTCTGCAAAGCTGTATCTGTGTAAAATTTCATGGACTGAAAAAGCAGTCTCATTTGCTGCAGAAATTAAGCCCTTCCATAAGGAATACTACGTCCCAAAGAATTATAGCCACAACGAGTTGGTTAATTCAGAGTTTTCCCCTGTTTATGAAAACTACCCCTTTGATTAAGGATTGCAAAATATGAGAACACAAGGACAGGGCTAGAATTGGAGAAGGAACACACACAGAGCAGAAAGAGCTGCCAAAGGTGTTACTGGCCTGCCCATGAACACAGACCTGGGGCTTTTATGCGGCCACCAGCTGTAGGACCTGAAGCATGAAGCCCTGAAAGTGAGAACTCATCAAATGCAATCTTATACTGCAGGCATTAAACCATCACTTGTCCCCAGTTATCTACTACCTTACTGCACTGCTCCATTTCCTGTTGCAGCTCTAGACCAATCCACTTCTAGCACTTCTCTCAGCATTTATCCACATGGCCCCTTCTAAAAAATTTTGATTAATTTCCCAGTCCTGATGAGGTCTTCTGCATGCATAAACTACATGCCACTTTTTTTCCTTCAGTTAGCCAAAAACAGAAAAAAGGAAACTACAAACATGATATGTATTCTTAAAGCCTGATGATCACTAAAATAAAAGAGACTTATATTTATCAAGAAGAAAACTGAGTCAACAAGTAAAGATACATAAAGAGAAAACAATGATTTGCTGTGGACGCTGCATTTCAAAAAGCAGATGAAACAACTTCTATTCTTGAAAATACTCTGACTAGGAGCATTCCTGCATCCCATGCAGACAGCTACAGAATAAACTCTGTTCAATATTCTGAAATGGAAGTGGTTGTTCATTTATTTTCATGTTTCTTACTTTTCTAAAGCTATCCAGGTGAGAACCACTTCCACTGGTAACCTCCCTGACTTTATATACAGCCATTCTAAAAGGCATAGGAGTGCCACAATAATGTCAATGGCACATTAACTTCAAAAAATGATACTTGTTCAAATGTCAACATAAGATGGGATTTTCAAAGGTGCTTAGACAATTAAGCAATCTCATGATTCAAAAAGGGCCCACTAAAAAAACAAGGCACTGTCAGCTGCTTTACTGCACACCACCTTAGCAGAAACATCCAAGAAATGTACCTATTCAGCAATTCCAAATTTCCTCCCACAAAGTCAAACCCACCCTATACTCTACCTTATCCTTTTTTTTAACCTTAGAGATCAATATAGTTAACATTACTTATGAATTTATGGTAGCAATACTTTTGTGAGTTAGAGAAACACTGTTACTTCCATTTCACATGTGAATCCAGACAGAGCAGGATATAAGACATGTATGTCAAGCTTCAGTACCATATCAATACAAACACAAGTTCTGGGTAAGTTGCAGTTATTTTTCATTCACAAGCTAAGTGTTACTTCAGCATATGTTCTTTTTATCAGCAAAATAAGCATTGATTGTATTACAGTAAGCCCCCGGTTATTCACAGCTCACACCCTTGTGGTTTCAATTCTTCTCAATTTATTTTTCAGTGAAAAAGCAGGGTCCACATACATGCAGATAACGCCATGAACTCAGGTGGCTCATTGATATGTAAATGAGCTCATGACTATGTATATTAGCCCCACCTGTTGCCCCCACCCCCACAGTCCCCATGCACTGTCCATTTCCACTGTTTAAGGGGAAGGGGGACCGCTGCCATCACCCTGGAGCCAGTACCGCTGCTGGGCAGGTGGTGTAGAGGCATCGGGGCCGTGGCGCCGCTTCTGGGTGCGGCGGTGCAGTGGCGGTGCAGTGGCTGCCTCAGTGGTGGAGAAAGAGCAGGCACTGAAATTAAAGCTGCCTCAAGGCATCACTATGTAGGGTTTTTTTTAACACAGGAGATGTTTGTGTAAAAAATCTCCTCTGGGATATGGGGGTGGGGGAGGAGAGGAGGTGTGGGGTGCTGCAGAGGGGCAGGCAGGGAGAAATGGGGCTGCGGGAGCTGTGCTGGGCTCCACTGGGACCCTGGGAAGCATTCTTTACATGAGTTGCATGCAGCATTTACCAAGCAAGGAAAGTAGCACCGCTCTGCCTACAACTGGGGAGGGCTCCCTCCCTCCTGCAGGCAGCCCAAGGATGCAGTGGGACCATGAGGGACCATGCCAAGCTGTGAAGTGCTGCTGGAACAAAGCTCTGGCCGGCACAGCCTCTGACAGACAAGTTGGGACTTAGCGCTGGTCCCGTGCGCTACAGCGCTTTGTTGGGGCCGCCGCGCTGGCTGCAGGCAGGGGGTAGGGTGGCAGGGCTGAAATCAGTAGGGGGGCATTCAGCCCACCCAGCTCCTTCCCTTTGGAGATGCCGCCTCGCTTTTACGTGCACTGCCACAGCTCACATGCTTAAAGTGGAGTTTCAAAGACTGTACTCAATTGCCAGCATCCCAGAGACAGTCCAAGCACTGATGCTGGCTACAGAACAACCCAGTCCCATTGCTGAGGCAAAGCTAACGAGACAGCGCCATGACAGCTTTCTCGGACTGTCTTGCCAAGTTGCATCATGCTTGCGGGAGCCACAAACCCTGCTGCACTTGCTGAAGCCTGGCCACTGGCCCTGGGACGGGCTACCCGCTCCTGCTCTGCTGTGGCAGCAGTGCCGAGGTCCCCCCCACTGCCATGTTTACCCAGTTGAGTTGACATTAAAGACACATACCCCGGTGAGCCAGGGAACACTACAGCAGCAAGACACAAAAATCCTGCAACTCCCTGGACGGGATTGGGCAGAAGCCATTCCCTCAGGTCTCCCTGGCTGACTCAGGGCAGTGGGCAGTCCTAGGAAAGCCCTCCCACCCTCAGGAGCTGAGAGGGCAGGGTGATGGGCGTGCCTTAATTGCATATTCATGAGTTCATTCTCTTCACAATTTGCTGGCTTCACACTGCCTTCCTCGACTCATGTATCCACAAAAATGGGGGGTTGACTGTATTCCTATAGAGAAAGGATCCTCCATTTTTCAATTGAAATGAAGCAGTGATAGTTTTGGACCTGCCACACCACAACATACAGATCAAGGAAACTTCAGAGCTGCTGCTTGTTGAATATTACATGAAGCCCCAAAAATTCAAAAAACTGCTTACACACAGAAAGACACAGAAAAACAAAGCAATTGAGGGGTACAGAACTAAGACTGCTTTCATCACATCAAAGAAACAGAAATGGTTTGTAGCATAATAAATGTGAGATTTCCACGAGTACAATACAAATATTAGAAGAATACATTACACCGCATACACACACCAGCCAGCAAGAAAGTCTTATCCAAACAAATTCTGCTGCCTTAGTCAAAAAGATAAGTTCCTGTTATAATAAAAATGTCAAGCTTTTAAGACATGTTAATTCCAGAAGGAAAAAGTCCCTTCTTGCCTTACTTTCACTTTTTTTGCCCTAAATACTTAAAGCATACATATAATTCGGAAACTAGCATCCAAACAACCCTGCACAAATCTCTAATTTATTAATAAAACAAAGAAAACTCAAAAGCATTTAACAAGTGGCTCTCCTTACCTTCAGCACAGCAATGAATGGTACAAAATTAGCTCTCTGAAGACCATTTTTATAGAGATCTGAAAGAAAGGAAATCAGTATCATTTTGCTACTTAGTCTTAATAACAATGTTAGCTGGTCTTCAAGTCTAGCAAATAAAACTCTGAGACAGGCGGAGGAACAAAAGGCAGAAAAAGCAAGAAAAAGGTTCGTTTCCAAGTAAAAAAAAATTGAAAATTAAATTATTATGTTAACTTACACAAAGTTGCTAAAAATACAACTGAATTTAAAAAAATAGGATGTTATGTAACAAAATGCAGATCTGCACTCAAAGAACATTCAAATTAACAACAACAGCAAAGCAATATCTTTAGTCTTATTTGTCTCTATATATTTATGCAACATAAACTTCTCTTCTCTGGAAATTATCCAAACTGCCCAACAAATGCATAAGAGAATGACTTGTTCTTCGAAAATGTAATCACTTAAACTGCAAGATAGGCTGCTTTGTCTCATTAATACTATTAGGAAGCTTTATAAAAAGGCAGTGTAGCATCTATGACTGATGGAAGGAATGAACAAGATAATACAGACATCTGTAGAGATATCGCCAAAGTTCCATACAGAGATCATGCCAGTCTTAACCCTTATATTCGCTGTAATGCCTGAAGGCTACAGCAATGCTAAAGCTTTTATGCTCCACCAATACTTTATGGTGGTGCATGAGACACCAAGAGGGCACCTGCAGAATGGTTTTCACAGAATTGGATATGCACACAGAAACATTTAGAAAAGTTATCAGTGAAGGGGATTCCACACCCTAACTACTAACAAAGTTGTAGGAAGCCATGTAACATGCTCATTCACCACTCAACAAATCAGGATGGTTATACATTTGTTACAAATATATAGCAATTGCATATTTACTTGCAAAGAGTAGTGCATATGTAACAGTACTCGTTATGTCATCTAGTTAGTAGGGCTGTGAGTTTTGTATTATGTCTATTTTTCTCATTCTCTCAAACTAGAAACAGTATTTTGATGGAGAAATGAAACCAGGAGTCCTCAAATACTACACCTCAGTATTTCCCCACATATATCCCCAGGGTAGAAGTTCAACACAGTTCAGTAGTTGGATACATCTGCTCTCTAATGAAAAAAACCACTTTCCCCCTTTCTATCACAGGAGACAAATCTCTCCATCCAGTCTTAGACCTCGATGTGGCACACTACAGTAATTCAACCCTCCTTCCTGCACAAGGATTTCAGACAAGCCATAAAGACAGAAATAGCGGCAAGAGAAGACACAGGCATTGAACAACACTTGGACTTCAACGTAGTTCAGGTTTGGAGACATTATTCTTGACTTTCTCTGTTGGGCAACTACAACAAGTGGATGGTTTTCAGGTTGGTACAGTGACTTAATATGCATTTAAAAAACCCATAAAATGATAATGGTCACAAAACTGTATCTTGATTTAAGATGTTGGTTACAATTTTTCCAAGTTACGATAAAAATGTCTCCTGAATTTTAAAGAGCAATGCTTCAAAAAACACAAGGATGGCTCTCAACTGAATAAGGCATTCGGTCTATCTGTAGTTAATCCAACTATGGCAGTTATAATTTCATCTTGTTTGCTCAAACAAGGAAAATAAGCCAATACGAAACTATTTATGCCCCTAGTAAAAACCCAAAAACCTCTGGGTGTTTTTTTCCCTTTGGTTTTTCCCTCTAAGATAAGATGCATTGTAAATCTTTTGTAATTGCCTCTTAACTAATTTGGGTAGAAAAATTAACTAAAGTGTCTAACTAAAGTCTAACTAAAGTGTCTTCTGTCGCATAGAAATGACACATCATGCTGTTGGTGCTACATTATACATACATTTTTCTCCTCTACAAAAAATTACAGTGGTTAAAACCCACACAGATTTGGGCACCACACAGAAGGATTTACCCAGCTAGGCACTACTAGTGACTAGTTATTCTAAAAGAAGTTGGAAATGCAAACAACTCCCCATGTAAGTAATTCCTAGTGAACTCAAACAGGGCTTTAAGAATGCCATCTTGATAAGGGGTTCTCCTTTGAGCTGGTGGATCAAGTCTGCAAGTTTCTGCATTAGAAACTGGGAAGGATCGTACTCTCATTTTTTCTCCTCTCTTCTGTTGAATACGGTCTTTTCCTGATCAGACATACATCCAAAATAGGCAGTATTTTACCCCTCTTCAACAGCCCTGTCCCCAAATACCCTTTCCACTGTTTTAGACAGAGGAGAGGGGACAAGAAAACACAGGTTTTGGGCACAATGCGGGATGGAACACCTTGAGTTTGAGGGAACGGAGGAGTAAGATTTATAAAAATCTCTCTTTCTTAAGAACTGAAAAAAATAGGGGAGCAATATCTACAATTCTTGCAGACTAGAGAGTTTAACAGTATTAAATATTGTATGATATAAATACAATTGTTCAGTAAGATACTGAGATTCATTTTATTTGGATAACACTAGTAGCATGTTTGTTTTTACCTTCTGGTGGCCTGTTAGATGTTGCCACAACGACAACCCCATTTTGGAAGAGATTTTCAAAAAGCTGCTTCAGAATCATGGCATCAGCAATGTCAGTGACCTGCAGAAGACAACACATTTGTTTTATCTTGCTTTCAGCCTCTGCTGCAATAGATCTGCAAGTGGCTTTTTAGCTAGGAAAAATGCTTGTTAGTGAAAGCCATGGAGAAAGATTCTAATTATTGCTTGGTGAGAAAAAAATAAAAGGGATAATTAATAAGCAGTGAATGTACCCCAGTCTTTCAAAACTTGCCCACTCTTTATTGTGGAACTCCACCATTTCTTTACCAATTGCTAAATGATTCCATGTTAACTCTATTATAAAACTACAGGTGGGAGACACGGAAAACAGACCTAAACATTTAAGAGGCCTACTTAATTAGGAACAACATGAAAAAACCCAGAAAATAGAAGATACACACTGGCTGTTTTACATTTCTATTACCTTTGAGGCAAAGGTTTGCAGAGGTGAATTTAAATGGTCACGGGACTTCAGAAAATAAGATGAGTAGCCAACTATACATAATCAGCTGCTGTTGAAAATAGAATGATATGACATAGATACTATTGTGTGATTGTTGCAAAAAACAATTCAACAGATGGCCCATCACAAAAATAAGCAATTTCATTGTTCTTTTTAAGTGCCTTCTATTACTGTCCATGAATAATCAAAAGGCAGGCAGTCACTTCCAGCACAGTCAGCCTCTTCTAACCTTCAGGCACAAAACAAGAATGAAAAATAAAAATGGAAGGGATGAGCGACACTGGGGAGGGGGAAGGAAGAAAAACAAAAGACTAAAAAATGAGCCATTAAGTAAAATTTCTTTAAATATCTTGATTTGAGCTCAACAAACTTGCTTTACAGTATCAAGGAATAAAAGCAAACAGAAAACACTCCGTACAAATGAAAAAAATATAATAAGCCTTTGAGGAAGAAAAAGTCCCTTGTTACAACAGCAATTTATATTTCACAGGAGTTCACCAGCTGAGATCACCAATCTTACCACGTAAGCCACCTTTATGGTCATTACACTTGGTTCTCCTGCATTTCCTGTGGGTATTACACAGACACTTGTTGCATTTTGACTTACCAAGACAGACCCCAATCGTGAGGGAATAAACCAGTAGTGGCATGCTGAGAGCTACATGTACTCATGACACAACACACTGACAGACGGCTGTGCTTTCACCAGCTCAGATGTGTCTGCCCTTATAGTAAGGCATGGGCAGAGGTGTTTTAAACAGCATAATTTTTCCCTCTGCTCCATACCCTTCCACCTCTCATCATTCTCACATTTCTAAATTACCTTCCCAGGCAGGAAAAAAAATAATTCTACACTAGAGACAGTAAAAGACTTTGGTTACATTTCTGACAGCTAGTTTGGATGCGATAATGTTCTTAATGAACCACATATAAACACTAGTTTCCTTCTTCCAAAGATTTCTTCTATTTTGTTCTATGGAATGCATTAATAGGGATTTTTTTTTCCTTTCTTTAAAAAAAAATTACTTTTACACAATCTGTAACACAACCCTAAGACTTGTACATCTCTGCTCACTAAGACCTGATAATAAAAAAATATAGTCATTTACTATAGGTCTAATGTATCTGCTCATGCACCACTCATCTTTACTTCTTCCAAATACTAAAATTTAGGAACTTCCCCNNNAAATACTAATATTTAGGAACTTCCCCTGCTCCTAAAAAATAAGACACACAAGGAATCACCACAGATGTGCATCCTACCGGTAACTTAATTTGTTGTATCACAAAGCACACCTAAAAGCCAACTTTTAAAAATCTATTATTGAAGTAATTTTGTTACAAACTTTTTTGTTCAACAATAGTACTGCAAAGCATAC